>JABASC010000307.1:0-46832 GCA_019776185.1 Plutomurus gul
GTATGAGCACGTAGCAGCCTTAGCTTAACGGCGAAGGCGGCCGGCAGTGGACATAAGAACGTCCACAGCTACAGTTTTGGCCATACAGAGTTCGAATCTTCTTCCAACTTACAATACCAATCGAAACATGCGTTCAACCGCTATAAATTGTTGCTCTCACAATTTAATAATTTTTTGTATTTACTTTGCAAATAACAAGAATATCTAACGAGGCACTTCAAAATTATCGGTATGCTCTCCTTAATTCAAAATCTACGCTCAACTAAACACACACAGGCGAAAGTGTGAGTGATACAATTTGTAGCGGCTGAACGTATGTTTCGATTGGTATATTTAACTAATGTAACGTGTCAGACCTTGCAGTCCGACGCCTTACTGAAAACTATTAACACGGTCCAGAATGGGGAGAGAAATGCATGAAATGGAACCTTAATTGAAGTGGACACCAACTCACGAAACTCACGATTATAGTAGGCATAGAAATCAACTGAAGTGAACTTGTACAAATTTGATTGAAAAAATGGGCAAGCGGTATTACTGTAGGAAGTGCAAAAAATTCTATAAAACTAAAGATAGTTTTATCTTTTATGTAAGTCAAGAATGACCGATTTGATTGTATCCATGGTGATCACGATACAAGCCTGTGTATTTGTATGGGGGACAGATTTTTGGCTTCACTTTTTCCATAGGTAAAATGGCAATAGAGCCAACCTGTAGGTGGACGGGCATTGCATGTAAGTATTCATATTTCGTTGTTTTTGTAGAAATTGCAGCAGACAAATGAACCCGAAGATAAGACAGTTAAAAGGATGATATGCTACAGTAGTCGAGTATTTCTGCAATTCATCCATGCCAGTTTACAAAATCATTCACATAAATATACAAAAATACCAGTTTGTACTTACATACGTAACGTAATGCACAACAATTCCAGCGTGTCATATAAATGTAATGGAAGCAAACAGTGGAAATTACTGTCCGAATAGAGTCTCAAGTCGAGTGAAAGAAAAAACTCATTCCAAATGAGAGTGGAAACGCTCAATTCACGCTCAAAATAAAAACTTTCCATGTCAATCATCTGAGCACGCAAATATTCAATCAACTATTCTATTTTTCTCGGTAACGCGGAGAAATCTTTATAATGTATAAATATAAGCTTGTTTATCAGGTACAGTTTAAAGATAAAAATAAACAGCTTCCACGTAACGTAACGTAATATTTATAGCAAGTATTTTCTAGGAAATGTAGCAAACAACGCATACAAATACAAAGTGACACACAAAACAAGCAAGTGCACATAAATTTAAAAACCCGTAAAAGTCCATACAAACTAGAACAATGGCTACGAGTCTACGAGCTACTAACTACAACCACAAGGCACAAAAGACAAAGAGAACAAACACAAATAGTAAAAGCAAATCCAAATTAGGCCGGTGCTATCAGAGCAAATCGGCAAAACTCAATCTTGTTGACCACCCCAGTTCGGCAACATTCTCCAACACAATAATTGTTCTGGTTAAAAAGTAAATGAAATAAGTAAACAAGTAAGCTGTTCTCTGATTGTTAGGTGCTATAATTTAGACGGACATTGAACATATTATAATCTGGTTCGGAGTAGAGCAACACAACTTAAATGAGAGTAACAAGAGTGATTGCAATTTAATTTGTAGTAAAGAAAACTATAAGTAGTGTTAATGTTTCATCGTCAGTATAGATACTCATAATAATATTTAAGATGCTGTGTCGTTGTTGCAAGGTGAACAAACCAACCCAACCATGACCGTTTTGTAATAATTAAATTAACCTTAGTGAAACAATAATTAAATTTTTTAACGATAAAATAAATAATTATTATATGGAATACATGTAAACTCTTGGTCTGCTAAATGAAACGTGACAGTGTGTATGTGTATATTTGAATTCTGGATTGACCCACACGGCCCGCACCAGTAGTGGCTATAATGTTCAATATATTTGCAAATAGAAAGAAAGAAATGGCAGTTGGAATTTTTAGCAAGGCAATTCAAGAGAAATGATGATGAAAGTGCTTAGATTGCTTGCTAATAATTCAGATAAAAAAATGGGAGGGACAGAAAAGAGAGGTGTAAATCCAATCTGAGGTGGCCAAAGATAGCATGGCCCATAACAGGGCATTACCCTCCATTGTAGAAGCACCTGGTTGTGGAGGTCGAGTGGTGACTGGTTCCGGGGTACTTCCTGTACCTAAACTCCCATTCAGAATTGTTTCAGCAACTCCTCCACCGCAATTAAACAAATACTCAGAACTAGACAATGTATTTGCCCAAAGGCCATCCTTTCTTCCTATAGACTAACTAGACATTAGTGATTTAATCAAAATGGGAATTGAAATCGCTCGTGGATTGCAAGTGGTGTCAAAATCCACAGGGAAACTTGTTTTCTACAGAAAGCTTTTTTTGAGGTATAAGAAGAAAAATTTGAATAATTTTTAATATAGGCACAGAAAAACCCGTAACCGTGACCAATTTTCCGTTTACTTTGGGAAACTAGTAAAATGCAATAAAATAAGTACGATCAGTAACATACGTATTAGAGATACACAGTAAAAGCTATAAAGTGAATATCATTAGAAGAGACAACATTTAAAACATTAAAATTGCTTCACGTAAAACTTACACAAATACTGTGGCATTAGTTTTTGTATTAAACAATGAACTTTCAGACAGGAATGATAATTAATGAATTGAGAATGAATCGTGTTTCTTGAGAATTTATATATATTATTTATATTAATGGTCCCTATCTGAATGTGGAATGAAACTCAGTAAAAACAGTTACCTTTGGTTGTAACATTAATAGTTTCACTGGGGTGGCCTTCGCCAAGATCGTTGATTCCAATCACTTGAAACTGGTACGGAGTTCCTGGGTTCAGATTTCGAATTGTAATTCTTGTACTTCCTTGAGGGGTGACATGAATTATTTCCCATCTACTTTCTCCCAGGATTCGATACCTAAAAATGAAATAGAAAACATTGTTATATTTAAATAATCGGAAGAATAAATTCTGACAATTCTTCACATTATAGTACGTACCAGATAACATAGCTTTGACGAAAGTCAGGGCCACCAGAATAGCCAGGGTACCACTGAAGAGTGACACTGAACACGGCGGAAGTGGCAGTAATATTATAAGGAGCATGAGGTTTGGTTCCCTCAACAATTATTTTCGTCCCAGTGACCAAAGTGGCCACTTCATTGGACGCCACACATTCATACTCTCCATAGTCCATTTGGTGAAGATTTTCTATCGTCAAACTTCCATCTACAACATTCACTCGGTCTCTTGGCAATATTTTACCGTCTCTCTACTCAAACAAAGACAATTAATTACAAACGAACAAACGAATCTCTGCGAACCAATTGATGCCTGCATTGTCACACAATATAGAGATTAAAATTTGGAAAATGTTAAAGAAATACCCTTTGCCACGTTATAAGAGGACTAGTGGTTCCATTCGGAGCGACAGCACTACAAGGGATTTCCAGGGAAGAGCCCAGTTTACTTTGGTACATAGGGTCAGGGGTGACTTCAAATTTTGGGGGCTCCTTAACAATAACTTGCATCTGAAGGGAAGAGCCTTTGGTGCCATGAACATTATAAGGAGTACACGTATACATCCCCTGATGAGAATCTTTCACACGGCTTAAGTACACAAAAAAACATTAATTATGATTTAAATAAATACATATATAAATACTTGTACACCACGCGTATTTTAGCGCGGTTAGTATTATAAAGCGTTCGTTTGTAACTTATAATCTAATCATACTTTAATTGATTAATTTTACACTTGTAATAATTTTTGTAATAAATGTTAAAATATTCTTACTCAATGAGCAAAGAGCCATTGTTCATAACAGCAAAACCATCCGTTTCATAGGGCTCTATAAAATATTATTATTAATTAATTTCCTTGCTTTATCACATTATTTAAATTCTAGATGTAAGCTATGAACAATGTGTATTGTCCCACCGAGCAAATGCTTGTCTCGTGTCCACATTACAAACTGAATTGGAGGGTTGGCCATGATGTAGCAACGAACCACTCCGGCCAAGCGATGAGGCAGGTACTGAACCGTCGGAGTGTAAGTAACTTGAGCTGGGACTGCAAAAACACAAACATCAACAATATTTCATTTCTTATCAACAATCAAAACAAGACAAACATAAATGAAAAATAATTATTATATCATAAGAATTGAATTTCTCAGTCTGGCAGGCAGACCACATACATTCAACATTAAGATAGGCAACTGCAGTTTGAGGATCGCCGATTCCATTAGAGACCCGACACTCGTAGAAGCCGGTGTCGTCCGCGTGGACAGGGTTAACGATAAGACTTCCTTCGCCCGGTGTCTCCACCCGGGACTCGAAAGATGAGATCTGACGAACTGGAATCCCGTCCCTCAGCCACACTACACTAGCATTCGATGGCAACGCCCGCCACTCACAGGGAAACACCGCCTTCTCACCTTCAACCTTGGTCATGTTAATTGGTGGAGTGATTATCACTGCGGAACCTAAACAAATAAAAACAAAATATTTAATTATTAAAAAGTAGCTTGTCAACGTTCACTTTCATTCAAAAATCGCGCGCCATGTATAAATCCTTGCAGTACTTGACAATTTAGTCATTAGATAAGAGAAGTTGCTAACAATTGACGTGCCATTTTGGCTTTGCTCTCGGAATCGCTCATCACTCTGGAACTATTAGCAAAATTTTCTATCCATTCTTTTCTTTCTCTCTCTCTCTCTCTCTCTCTCTCTCTCTCTCTCTCTCTCTCTCTCTCCTTCGCTGTATTTGTAGTGTGCATCTGAACTACAGGGTTGGTTTGGCTTGTTTGGCTCCCAATGCCATGAGTTGTCTTCTTGTCTTGTCGTTTCGTTCGTTGGTGTCCCCATACATTGACTAATCTTAAAACCTTACAGAGAAAAATACAGACTACTACTCAAGGAGACACAGTCCATGCAGCCACGCCAGAGAGAGAGAGAGAGAGAGAGAGAGAGAGCCAAGGCTCGCCCGGAGAAAGTTTTTCGTCGACGTTGGCACGTTTCTCAGCAGCAGCAGTACAGAAAGAGAGTTCTCTGGGATCACTACAGAACAGAACAGGACAAGCCACGAAAGTTTTTACATAAAAAAGTTCATCGTCAACGAAACTTTTCGTTTGTTTCTCGTTTACTTTACTTTAGTCACTAAAGGAGCTGTGCTCTTCTGCTAGTCGTGTCCTCCTCCTCCTCTTCTTCTTCTTCTTCTTCTTCTTCTTTAACATCATCCAAGCCTTCCTTACCAATTTCCCCCATATTACTATAATAAGCCTGTCCGACTGCCTACTACACACATTATGTTGCATTGCATCACATTACTTAAGCTATGGTTTGCTTTAGTTTACTTTCCAACAACGACCACCATCACTCCTTCTTCGTCCTAATTCCTTCTCTACACTTCTTATAGGGAGTAGCATATCTTTAGTGTTGTAGTGGTGGTAGACAGGCCTGCGACTTTCATGTAAAAGAATGTATGAAAGCCAAGCCAGTAAAGTACCAACGATTTTGAAACTAACCTAAACTGCACATACAGAATTGCTCTTATAATATTATCTCTCTGTGTGTCTCGTCGTATGTATGTATACTTTGTATAGGTTTGTATGTGGATATGCACATAGAGAATAATACATAGGGAGAATAAAGGACCACCTTTACAGAATTTATTTCTCCACAGTACATACAGTAATGCCACATTGAGCATTCTGTAACTGTGCTTGTACTCTCTCTCTCTCTCCAGCTCTCTCTCTCTCTGTGTGTACTAGTTGGTGTGTGTTGTGTATTCGAAGTAGTGACTGTACACTAAGTATACTAATTCCTAGTAGAATGTAGCATGTTTTGTTCCTTTCTCTCTTTCCTTCAATCGACTTGCCTTAGTTTTGTTTTGTGAGCACATCACTTCTCGCTCTCCTTCTTCTTCTTCTTCTTCTTCTTCTTCTTCTTCTAGTATTCCCTAACTTGCTTTCGTTGTTGCGAGAGCTCATTGGAAGTTTCATTCAATTTGGCTTCTCGCTCCCTTTTCTTCTTTGTAAGTTGCAGAGGAGTTCCACCCGGATTTTCTAAGCTAATCAAAGTTGAATTTGTGCTTTGAGATGAATTCGCAATAAGTAGGTTGCGACATGACTCACACAGATCTTTCTCTTTTTCTCTGTTTGGCTGACAACACCTCTTTAAATACACTACGTGGATGCACACACACAAACACACATAAATACACACAGTTATATAACAACCACCACTTTAACACTGTGTACAAGTTTTGTGGAGAAAACTGCCAACACTAAATAAATACGTTGTAAAGCTACATGACACGTTAACCAACTCATACGTGATTTATTTTCGCTTACAATATTCACTAATTTTAACTAAATTGCACACATTACGTGCAATGACAGTCTTCGCTCTAATCATTCTGTATAGGACTTGAATTTCGGAAATGTAAGCATTAAAATACTGCCAGGATTTCGTTTCTGCACTTTTCTATTGTGCAATTTTATCTTTGAATACAAAAAGGTCGTAAAATCTACGTAAATAAGTAAAAGAAGGCTAAAATTTTGCATTATCTGTAACTGGGGTCTGACAAATTGATGCGGTAAAAGTGTTTTGATGTTTTATTCTAAAATTGAAGACACGGCATAAATATTCTCTGTAATTTTGTGGAAACAAGTACAGCAGGCAACTATAATATTCTTGTAGGTCATCCAGTGTGCACTTTGTGCTCTATCATTGGGAGACTGCAGGAAAAATTACATGTGAAGACGCTATTCATGATTTATGTGTAGTATGCGGTTGAGCGTACGTTTCCCAAACGTCCATTAATTTTAAACTACATAAAGATTAGCCAATAAAATTGGAAGTATAGTGCAACGTCTCGATTTTAGGGCGCGGGAGCGAGGCACTTTCACCCACCAAGACAGACAGAGACGGTGCATTTGTATGTATTCCCCATCGTCTCACAATAAATAGCGCACATATTATACAAATTGCTGGCACTCAAAAAGGGTCGGGGAATGGAAAAAGCCGTTGAAAATCTCAATTTGATTTGTACTTGACATTTGGTCGTTGGCTTTGGTTTGGCTTTGTGGATCCAATTTAGATTGAGTGGAATATGTGAGAGTTGGGGAGAAAGCGAGAGAAAGCGAGTGTACAGAAGTGAATGCATTTGCATCCTTAACTTCTTCTGGTTCTCGGTGACTCTTCCAAATAAATAAGACGACAAAAAATCCAATATTTAGAATAAAGAGATCTTACTTTTACTCAGCTGTTAGTAGACACACACACACAGACACACACAGACACACACAGACACATAGAAAGAGTGTGTGCATACATCTGCATGCTGCTCTCCACCACTAACTGTTTTCTGCTTCCTATTCTGTGTACAGCTCATTCGTTCTACACCATTTTGCGCTATCTTCAGCTTCACACTTTCCCCAGACATGCAACAACAAGTGTACTGCCAGTGAAAGTGTAGCCTCCATACATAAATACATAGTGTGCATAGTAGTCCCTCTCTCTCTGTGTGTGTGTGTGAATGTGTGCTCAATAGTGCAAAAGTAGAGTCGAGACAAGTCAACTGTCAGACAAGCCCATCTCACCCCATATAAATATAAGTTATAGCCGAAACTTATCTTTCAATTTATTTTCTGAGGGATGAATAAGAAAAAAATTGACGCAGAACAAATGTTCCTCAGCTCACTGAAGAACTCGAATGGAATAGCAATTGCGTGAATTGAATTGCTACGCCAGACGAACAAGAAGAAGAAGAAGAAACGAAGCAGGCAAAGCCCAAGCCACAATATATACTTCACTTGCCCTGACTGCTAAAGAAGAGAGAGAGAGAGAGAGAGAAGACGAGCAGATGACTCGAGATAGAAGCAGAGAGAGAAAGTGAGAGAAAGTAGGAGGAGAGCAGCTTTCCATTGAGCCATTGCAAGAGAAAAGATACAATTTTTGCTTACAAGCGTAAAAACTGAACTTATAGTTACGCGGAACGACAACAAACCACAAGATACTCCAAAAAGCGCACACGACCGGATCACACTGTACACTTAGAGACACAGAGGGAACACAGAGAAAAGGAAAGTACTCACCCTAACCACAACTACAAAGTTGCACAGCAGAGAGTGAGATCCTATTAGGCAAAATATACTGTTACTACTGTACAATTTGCACAAGCACACTCTCCAAGACGTTTCTCGGCAAATTTTTCAACGCCACAGCCAGGCGATAATTTTTTCCTCCTTTCTATTGAACATCAGCAGAAAGTATTAGTAGTAAATACATATGCGGCTTCTGACACTGTGGATTCTGTGAATTGCGGTGTAAGCAGTCGTGTTTAGGCAATGAGAAAACTTTCAACTATTCCTTCAATATTTTTAATAGCTTTTGACGATCGACTTAAGGAACATTGCCAAATTGTGTCAACGCCCTCTCTCCAGCATGGAATAATCTGGAAGCCAGAACAGCATCCACGACGTATATTTAGAGCACAGAGTGGAAAGAGAGTGGAGAAAGTAGTAGAGAGTGAGTGAGAGGAACCCACGAACAACAAAGAAAGTGTGTGTCACACAGAAAGCAAAAGTAAGAATAAAAGAAAGCGAAAGTGTAAAAGTAAAGTTTCTGTCGATTCGCCCATTCCGTTCCGTTTCACCACTTACTCCTTTCTGCCAGAGTCTCTGTCTCTGTCTCTGTCTCTGTCTCTGTCTCTGTCTCTGTCTCTGTACAATTGTTGGCAGTCCTGAGAAACTGTTCGGCTCCACATTCGCCGCCTTTCGTCTTTCTCACAGGGAATTTTATTTTTATTCTCACCTGACGACACGGCCACACAACTTGCCCGCACACACATTAACTATGTATGCCAGGAGAAAAAAATAACATCCCTTTTTGCTCATACTTTAATACGATAGACAGATAGCAGAGACACAGACACAAAGACACCTTTTGCTTCTCTGCCGAGTCGTTTTCCTGGCAGTGGCACCTTGCACTCTATAATATTTGTTACCTCTGCCCGTCTATCCCAGCCCCATTCATACATAATACAAACAATTGTAGTAAGCAAACGGAGCGGCCAATTTTCACCCGAGTCGCTCTTCAATCCTATCATCTGGTCCCTTTTAAACCTTCACTATTCAATAAGCACTTTCCCCCTTGTTTTCTCCAGTATCTTACAAATCGTTTTCTCGGAATAAACTGTGCAACTGCTTTTAGGTGCTCAAGAAAATAAGTACATTGTAAGTATAGATATTAGAAGGGTTCTTGTGCTACATGAGGGAGAAAGCCATGGAGAAGTAGGCGAGATAGACAGACAGAAAGAGAGAGAAAATAGAAACGAGAGTCAAAATTGCAATTTCTCAATCTTTCTTCTCACAGATATAAGTAATGTCTTCTCTCGCGAGCGACATTTCAATTTCATTTTCATTCGGAATGCCATTAAATCTTTCTACGCATGATAACTTACATATGCTTTTCCGGTTCATGACCTGCACCTGCCGAACTTTCCGCTGCTGGTCTGCCCTACTCCGCCTCACAGTGCACTCACTCCCCGTCCTACTAGACTCGTACAACATGTGACATCCCGTGAACCCACTAAAACACTTCATTCCCTGTAAAAACCTATTAAGGTGTACGTCAAACATTCTCCAAGGATTTTACTATGCTAACAATTTTCCTACCGTTTGCTTTCACTTCTTGTTCTGCACATAATATACGAAGTATACACCGCTTGTGCAATAGAGTCGCATGCAACACACATACACACACGTAGATTTCAATGGAAGATCACAAAGCAGAAACATGCAGTGTGTTTATGCCGTGCTGGCGGTCCAACGACTAGTAATAAACCCTAAAGTACCTTAAAGGTTAAAGGTGTAGTAGCTCCATCATTATAAAGATAGAACAATCCTGAAGTTTGCATTATTGCTTTTTTTCGCAGAGGGAAATGTTTGTTCTTTGCCGAAAATACACTCGCAGAAACAACTTGTCCTTCGGAAGACAAAGCGCTATTAGTATAAGTATAATAGACTACAGTATGTATACATACATATAGTGATATTATACAATATGTCTTTAGGCTGCAGAAAAGAAAAAGAGGAAAAAATGTGAATTTACCTGCAATCAGAACTTTGACAACATGATGAATCTTTCCTTCACCGTTCCTGGCGATACAAGTGTAGTCGCCGATGTCTTCGTTTTTAATCTGTGAGATGCGGAGCTCCGTGCCTTCATTCACGATCGATATTGTTACAGAGGGTTGTACAGGATCCGAGTCTTTGTACCTGTTCAATCACAATCAAGACAATCGTGAACATTGTATTATTTTATTTCTCCATATATTTTTCTATGTGTATACAAGTACCATTCGTACATATACGCGTAAGAAGATTGTTTGTAGTATCAAATATTTGAATAAAAATACTAAAAGAGTGGATAGAAAACTGCTACAATAAGTACTACACTGATACTAACAAGAAAAGAGACTACAAGTAGGGCATTGCAAATAAATCCGGCCATCGTGATTTCTCCAGCTTTCTCTACTATTTGCCTCTTCTAATACACTTTCTATGTATGGAAGGCGTGTCACACAACAGGCTTCAGCATCTTCAGCTAAAAATACATTCTGTGTACACGGAGAATTGAGAGAATGTAGAAAACACGTCAACTAGATTGATACGGTTTGCATCACGTTACTCTCAATCTGAATGTATGGGATCCATAGGCAAACCTTTATTTTATTACCGTAATGCAACTTTCCAAGTGTACACACAGAGTGCACTGTACTGTACGTTGTACTTTATTCCTGTTATGATTTCTTTTTCCGAGAAAAGAATTCTTCCCAGTTTATTTTCAAAACACACACAAGGACGACGACGACGACGACGACGACGACGACGACGACGACGACGACAACGACTTATTTGCATACACACGTATTTCTATTCCGTATCAGCGATTCCCTCAGAGGCTTGCCTATTTCCTATACTAGAGCACTGCTATCATCTCTGTATAAGATCTTTGCTGTGTGTTGGTGCACAAAATCTGTAGGTTGCCAAGTCAAGCTATTCGATCTCTCCTTCCATTGTACTTATCCATAGTATAGCATATATGTATGTTGTATAAGAGTATATATATGCTTCTGTGGTAGGCTGTATGACTTTAGCATTCGTTTATAAATAGGTACCTATGCACTAATGTATGACTTATAGAGAGGCCAGCTCCACAGAAAACTTTTCCCATAAGAGTAAGAGAAGAACACACTTAACGTAAAGCAGGTACTCGACGTAAATTCATCTCTTTGTTATGTTTCATGCGAAAATGTAAGGATGAGCGCAGCTTTTGCAACTTTCCACTACGATTTCGTGACGAATCTTTCCACCAGTTGTACTGCATAATGGGCAACGATAATACGACTTTCTAGATTCCTAGCTGCTACTGCTCGCTCTACCAGCTCGTATATACTTACAGCAGACTTTGTATCTATCCACACAGATCGGATTATACAACGAAAATCATGCTGCAACTTAGTAAAAGCGTATATACTTGCCCACAGTAGACACAATCGTAGAATGTAGCAGTAAATCCGTGGAATGCTTCCTAAGAAGTTTTTTTATACTAGTATTCCTTTCCACTGCTTTCTCTCTCCTTCTCTCCGAGCATTCACCTTTACTCACATACACACACACACATACACACATAAGCATATTAAAGCGAAAGCTGCTTCACTCACTTCAAATGAAACTTTATTCTATTTTATTTTCCTTTAGTTACTCTTCTCTCTCTCTCTCTCTCTCTCTCTCTCGCTTTCTCTCTAAGGACGCGTCCCGTGCTTTCGTTCTCGCAGATACTTAGTGTACAGCATTCTATTTGCTTTAATGTGTCAAAGTCAACTTTCTTATTAGAGTGTCTAGTCTTAGGGCTCTCATTATCATAAGTAGTTCCAATACATAGACACTGTGGGAGAGATACGCAATTTGCATTCATTCCAGTGTATCAAAGCGAGCACCGACTCCAAATCTACTAAAGAGTACTCCACATTCGGTTTACAAGGTGCTCACTTTCCTCTTCCTTTCTCTTTTGAATCCGAAGCACACGCTACTGTCAATACCACTGTAAATAGTAGCCTTACAGTATATAGGCATATAGGAATGCTTCATTTCCTTTTATGCCGTCCACTTCATCTCATTCGCTAGGAATTCGTCTGAGAGAGAGAGAGAGAGAGAGAAAGATGTGCGAGAGCAAAAGTATCCGAGTTCTCAAAAGCTACCTTTACCTTTAATAAAGGCATATCTCTCTGTGTAAACACTGTAATTAGTAACACACACGCACGAATAAGGCAAAGAAACATGAAGAGCAACTACATACTACATTAAACAATAAGATTTGAAGAGGAGATTCTGCGAGCAACAGTAGGGATTGCATCCCTCTGGGGTATTTGCTGTTAGTCGGCGAGAAATTTAAACCTCTGCTTTGACAGAGTAGAATTCGACCCTCACCTGCACTTACAATAATAAAGGAACTAGACTGTTATTTAATTTGAAAATTAGGCTCACACAATATCCGTGCACTCTGCTTCCTCTGTGTCCACGTGCTAATCAATAATCAATATATTCATGTTTTTAATAAATACTAGTAATATGGATTTAGACGCAATTCCTAATTTCCAATTTTTAAAATAGTAAAAGAAATACATTCTACATAGATACAATGCATTTTCTGTTTAGATTCTATTCTGTAACATGTTCACATTTATAGAATATTTTCAAAATGGATCCGAAATTTCCCGCCAAAGTGAAAAGCGTTCCTGGATATATTGTGGAATACCTTGGATTTTATTAAGTAGGAAAGGATCAACTTTCCGCGGTGGACCTGATCATCGTGTGTAGTCTAACTATGTAGCAAAAGCTTTTCCTATAATGAGCTCCTCAAATACGACTGACGAAATGGAGAGCACTGCATTCCACTACCTTAATTAATTAATTAAGAGAGCCCAATCCAACAGTTTCTATTTACATACATAATATTTAGGTATGCGAAGCGCGAGAAAGTGGGAATGGAGTGTCTATAGACTCGTGATGCATAGCTTGGAAACATTGTAGCAGATTTATCCTGAACTAAGTAAGTAGATCACGTTTAGAATAACAAAAAAAATCTCATCACCCAGGATGAAAAGTTAGTTAAGGTAGGAATAACAAGGAAAATGTGTAATCATACATCTAATATCAGCTAACAACTTTGAAAGAAGATCATTGCCTCATGTCTAATTAAAGTAGGCAAAAAATTTATACTGTTATATCAAAAGCATCATTCCCATTTCGAGCAGTTATAAGAATATACACGTATTAAAGTATGCCAGTGAATGGGTAATTAAATTCAGAGGAAAAGCTGCTGCTAAAGACCTGTTCGGGGAGAAAGTCGAGAGAAAGGTGAATATTTAAACGAAAATGTAACTTTTTCGTATCGCTTTGCCTCTGTCTCGTTGAATTCCCCAATTCCCCTCTGATTTCGTCTGTCAAGTCTCTGTTCATGGAAAATCCCAACACAATGCAAGAAAAATGCGTTGAAAAGGGAAGGGAGACGAAAGGCGACCCAAGCAATGAGTAAAAAGTAGACAAGTAAATACCAGAGTAGAGACGAAGACGACACGATCCTCCTCTGTAACTTGAAAGCAAAGAGAAAACGTATTTCCTATCTTTTTTAAAGCGTCATAAAAATGTCTCTCTCTCTCTCCATTCCATTTTACTGTTTACTGTAAAGGGGAAAGCATCTTTCCCTGTAAGCACACAGGTCTGTGTTTTGTGATGTGATGAGAGAACATGTCTACGGCCACACAGTCAACAGTATAAGTAATACGAGAAGGTAATAGTGTATGCTAGTGAAGTAGATTTTTCTCACGCCTTGATTACTTGATAATATCTTCGAATGTTACACAGAGGAGACAACAGAAGAGTAAAAGGAAACTACCGCGACAACATTCTCACTTTCTCTCTCTCTCTCTCTCTCTCTCTCTCTCTCTCTCTCTCTCACTCCCTTCGCTTTCACTTTCGTAGACAGCAGCTCTTTGTTATTAAAACTAGCGTGTGTGCATATAGCACTGCTACTGTTCTTGTGATCTGTGTCTGTGTGACTGAGTGAGTGAGTGAAAGCGGGATGAGAATGCGTGGCAACTATTTCCCCGTCCCCATAAGTAACATCACCATCGCATCTCTGTGCATCTCTGAAGCATAACTAAAAAGAGTAAGTACTGTGCTCACTCACTAATGTATCTTCTTTCCGTTCTTTCAATATCATTTCATGGACACAACAGCGCACTACACACAATAAGCATCTATACAATATACAGATATCAGTCAGTAATGTACATATTGTACGATATGAATACTCGGAAAGATTCTGTGTGACTCTGTGCATGATATATTTATTTACAAAGTCTTCATTTCTTCAACAATCTTCTCTTTCTGTCTGATACGACTCAAAGATCTTTCTCTCTCTCTCTCTCTCTGTGCAATTCCTTTCTCTTTTCCTTTCTTTTTCAGTAAAGACAGAGCGCTGCGTGAGAATACTCTGCTGGCTACACGTAGAATGTTTGTACACACAGGGTTTCACGTTCCGCGAACACAAAACGACAAACAAAGCGGAGATCACGACATACTTTCTCCTGCTAAAAGTCTGGCAACAAAGAAATATTTACATACAATGGAATAAATGTAGATATGTACATATTTATATGCATAATAAGTACACAAAGTACTTTCTCCCTTGTGTGCCAGCCAGCCATCCAGCCAGCCAGCCATCCAGCCAGCCAGCCATCCAGCCAGCCAGCCATCCAGCCAGCCAGCCAGCCAGCCATCCAGATACTGGATGCAGAGGATGGGGGAAGAATTTTTTCACAAAGCGTAAACACACGTCAAACTCTCTGTTTGCAATATAGTTTTTATACGTGGCAGTGGTATGTCCATAGAAATGCAAAACCAAAATGTCGTAGTGTCGTCCTTTTATGTCTATGACTGGAGAATAATAAAGAACCAAAGCCATAGCGTTAAAAATACATTTCATTTCTGCTGCCACATTCTGGAAACTGAATTCGTTCTTATGAGCGGGACATATTTTATTTAGACCAAAATGAAAGTCGCGGCCATACGTACAGAGCGAGGGAGAGAGAGAGAGCAACCATTAGACTCCTGTAAAAATATGACTGGTACAGTGGGAGAAGCACGCATCCCTCTAAATCATACTAAGCAGAAAACCTTCTGCTTTATATTACACAGCGTCTGTGTGCACCAGCTTATTTATATATTGTGTTTCAAAGTTTTATACAATTCCACGACCTAACCTGTACTTGTGTTATTACTACACACTACACACAGAGAAACAGGGATATAGAGACTGACACATACTCCTCCCGTTTGTCTGTGTGTAAAACCTTTCTCTGAACTATTCTATTATACTCTCCATCTCTTTTATGAAATAAGATTAGAGATCTTCTGTGCTTTCTTCTTGTTTGGTACTTGTCAGAGTCGTAAATAATTTTCTCCCCCCTCAACACACACACACAAACACACAAACACAAATTCAAACACTGAGAAACACTTAAAAAGAAGAAAAAAAGATACAAATACTCTCTCTACTTCTTTTTTCTATTCTGCTTTGCACGACCCACGGTTCTACAATATTACTTATATGCGATTCTGAACAACAGAATTGTTTTGCAGCAGCCAGCAAAGAAAAACGTAGGCAAACAAACAACAGAAGAGAGAGAAAGTACAAAAGAATTCAATCCTAAGAACGTCCTTTCATCATCTACCCTCCTGCCATGTAAACTGTGAGTGAGCAGTGCAATTTATGTCCATGTCCAAAAAATGAAAAATATTCACTCTTTTACAGAGAAATAAAAAATATCCAAATCAATCGACTGAACCAGCAAAAGCAAGAGAAAACTAGTTATGACGGCATTATTTGCAGGAGCAGCGAATACAACGCTATTTACTAGATTAAGAGAGTTTGGACGACGTATTTTTTCGAAACAAAAGTTTCTCGAATAATTAATTATAAAGATAAAGGTAAATTGTGCGATAAAGCCCATAAAGCTTTATACATACACACACATAGTACATAGATATCTGTGGTAATATTTATAGTGCTGCTATAATATATTTACTTATGGGCTGCAACAAGGTTACGAGAGCAAGTAATCCCTATAAGGACGTCTAAAAAACAACTGCCATAAAGAATCCAAACCTGCTAGTAAATTACTGTAGATAGGAAACTACCGGAAAAAATAAAATTGAGAGACGGTCGGGTGTAATAAACTGTGAATGACTAATATACGGAAATAAATTCTGTTGAAAGGAGGCGGGGAAACGAAGGCAGAAGACAGTAAATAGTAGAGGGCAGAGAAAAGAAAGTGGTGCTTGCCACGACGACGACGACGAAGACGACGACGAAGACGACGACGGCGGCTCAAGCCTCGGCTACATATCTGTAGATAGATATTACTGTGCAGTATATGGGATATATAGCAGAGTGACACATTTGAATTTGTGTATACACTCGACTCGCCCTCCTACTTTCTGTCTTTTCTCTGTGGCTCCCGGAATGAATGCGAATCTTTTCATCTCTATCCTCCAAGTCCTGTCCTCTTCTCATTCCCACATCACATTCTCACAATTTTTAAAATGAGGAATAAATAATGGGGGGATTATGCAAAACTTGCAGAACTTTTGCACGGTACGACTTTGGCAGAGAGACTTGACTCCCTACTACTTTCTCCCTGGTATACCGAATATACAGAATAGACACGTATGCATTCGCTCACTGATGCTAACTCTTAAGACTTAAGACGACTGACTACTACGAGATTTGGAAAAGCAAACTGTTCCTGGTCTACTTATTCCTATTCCAGCACGTTATAAAAAAACTACTAGGTGCTTTCCACTATAGTACTATGGTAGTACAATAAGCCTTTATTTTTACTCATAATATTGTTCAAGAGGAATTCTTTTCTTATTAAATCGTCACCTTGCTTTGCATCCTTCCCCTCTTTCTTTTGCACTTTTTTCCTTCTTTTCCAGTCACTACTTACTCAATACCAGTTCTTAATATAATAAATCTATGCGCGCAATCTCATTGTAGTAGCAGTTTTTGTCAAACAGACGAAATGTACCGTATTTCCTACAACAATAGCTGCTGCTGCTGCTGCTGCTGCTGATGTCGTGAAAGACAATCCTTTTGTCTTTGAAATAGTTACCTTCTAGTACATCATTCAGATCATTCCAATTAAGGGAATTCCAAATGACTAGTGCAATTAAAATGTAATTCAGCCCACCTACACAAAAGGCGGATCAGAATTCAAACAGTTGAACTGTGTGCAATAAATTTCGCCTCCTCCGCCATTTTCAGCACACACATCAAATACTACAGAAGTACTAGTAGTTACTTTTAACAGGCAGACAGTAAAACATGATATCTGTTGTAGAAGTGGCAGAACTTTCTACGCTCACGTCTACCTCCTATACGATAAAGGTGAAAGATGCCAGTGGCGCCAATTGTAATGGCACGATACGTATAATAGCGTCTCTCGACTATCCGCGCTCTTATAATTAGATTTTCCATTTTTATAGCGATACCATTATTTTAATTTTTCCTTCGAGGGGGCGGGGTGGTACTACCTACCACTATTACATTGCATCAGCCTTTATTTAACTGCCACTTCATTGACAATGTGAGTGCAGCAAATTTTGTATGCTTTCTCCGCGCGCTGCTCATCAGAACTACCAACTACGAGTAGCAGTGAGTGAGGCAGTGAGTGAGTGAGAAAGTGTGCATTCTGGCAACATAACATTTAGGACATTACTACTTCCGTCTATATATCTGCTCTGTATATGCACAGATACATATTCCACGGTGCATACTTTGCACATTTTCATTTTATTGCTAATCCCCAAGTTTGGTGAAATAGGAGGGCGAGCAGGACGGTAGAGAAGTGAAAATGCTTTTAATGAGTCTCTAAGAAGGCGCTGCTGCTGCTGCGGCTTAATTTAATGCATCATTAAATTTCCCTAAGCTGAACGAGTCTTAATTCTAAATCCCTGACCTACTTTACCAAAGTTTTACTTTACTTTCTCTCTCATCCATTTCCTAGTGTATTTAGCACGGTGCCGCTCTACTCTCTCCCTCTCTCTCTCTCACTCACTCACACACACAGTCAGTGTATATAGATACACGTTGTAGTAGTAGTGGCACACAGCTCTGCACTGTTGACGATGAGCTTAGTCATTTGCACAGTTTGCACTGTTGAGGACAAGAAGCCCTACTCCACCACCACCGCACACTACACAGAGCAGTACACTGTGTGTAGTATAGGAAATGCTAATGACTGATTATGCTATGCTAAGAAAACAAGACGACTCCATTGTACGTGTAGTTGCCCGCTCTCCGCTCCTCCATTGCCTTCGAACACTTTGAGGCAACAGACTTGACTATCTTATAAATAGAATTCTTTAGTGAAACTTTGACTGTGGCAAAGATGAGATGAGAGGATATGGAACACGCAACTGACTCCAAATTTTATGACTAACATGAAGGAATGTCACTATATTCCTCTGTCTCTTACTCTGTACTTGTACGGAATAGTCTCCTTGAATGGCGAATGCACACGAGCGGCTTGTCTACTGTAATGTATGATCCAAGTAGAGCTTACCATACATAATACATATACAAAAGAGAAAGTATATGAAATGTGCAATTGTGGCACATAGCAGCAAGAAAGAGACACTTGACTTGTTTTGCGTTGACTGCTGTCTACGGTAAATGCTGTATCTTTCATCTCTTTTCTACTACTGAGCACAGGGACAGAACACACACACACAGACACACACAGAGAGAGAGAGAGAGAGAAAGCTCACCTAGCTCTTTGCTTTCCCCTGTGTACACAATGGAAATGAAAGTGATGATGGGCTGTTCTATCCACCTAGGTACTTATTATACGAAGACTATTTGTCTCCTGTCTCCTTAGCATCCTACCTATTAATTCTATGGTCATACAGATAGCTCTCACATCAACAGAGCCGTCTCACTGACGCACACACTGACTACACTGTGTACACTAGAGGTAGATAGTAGCAGCAGCAATAATGCAAAGGTAAATTACATACTTACTGTCTATGTATTATCTGTGCTGTAGTATAGTGCTATGAGCTACTAGTGCAGTGTGTGAGCACAATACAATGTTCATCTACAGAGTCGAGAGTAGAAGCTGCTATGCATGCACACATCCACAATTTCATGTCACGTCAACGTATTTCTGTTTATTACCTACCAACCTCCTGCATACATGCTTGCCCCCTCCTTCACCTCCTCCTGTGTACTTTATTTACTGGAGTCGACTATTATGCTGTGCTGTAGTTTCGGGTGAAGAGGAAAACTCCTTGGCACGCTATGCCATCATTGCAGAGAGCGGAGAGCGAGACACCATTCGAAACATTTTTCATAAGTGTCACCTCACACTCAAACAAAGAGAAAGCGTCCAAAGTCAAACATGCAACATTACCTACCAGGTGACACAGACGAGAGCCACTCTAAAATTTAATAATCTTTCCCTGACTCTTGCCTATGTATATACATATATATACATAGAGTACACACACATATAGTATACAGAGCATGTATAATAATAATAGTGTGTGCATAAGTGGGTGGATAGGTTGGCGGCGGGTCTGGAAGAGGAGACGAAGACTACAAAAGCGAGTAATTTTTTGTTGAAAAATTGTCGCTTTTCTTCCTTACAACAAAGTCTTTCTTTTGCAAATGGAATCATTTCCTTCTTGAGCTCTTGGATATTAGGGAATCTATTCATTTCACTTCATTGCCACTGCACTGCAGCCTCAGACAGCACAAACGAAGCGGACGACCCGACGGCACGACATCATTCCAAGTAGAGGAAATCGGAAATGAGTCCCCAATGGAAAATGAATGAGCTGGCCGAGTTCAACAGAGAACCAGAAATCTTGCAGTCTCCAGAAAATACTGGCGACGATGTGCTACTCCTACTAACATAACAGCTTATATTATATGCATATAAATGTATCTATATAGTTTTACAAGTATATAGAAAGGGAGGAGGTTGACATGGTGGCGGCGGCGGAGATAGATATGTAAGTAAATACTCCGTGGAAGGCAAAGTACTTAAGTACGGTTTGAGTGTATGTAGCTGGTAGTAGTCACGAAAGGAGACACCCCTGATTCGTGTAGAACGAGAGCGCTCACCCACCCACACCCGCACCCGCACCCGCACCCGCACACACACACACAACTTTGTAAATGATAAGAAGAGCCGATTTCATTTGAAGTATTTGAAGGAGAGAGCGAGAGAGACTGAGAGAGAAGTAATAAAAGGACAGACGAATTAGAGTGAAAGTATCTGTGTGAGAGATGAAATGAAGTATAGGGTGGCCGAGGGAGGTGGATGGCTTGGTGTGCGCTTGTGGTGACTGGACCGGAGATGATGATTTATAAAGGTAGACACATTCACGGAAGGAAAGGTGGACAAGAGAAAAAGAGAGTGAGACGGCAGTGCTACGGCAACATTCTTCTCCCTCCCTCTCTCTCTGTCTCTCCCTCTCTCTCTCTCTCTCTCCTCTGTGTGAGAATAAAGAGACCGCCGGCCCATAGCCTATACCCTTATAATGTAATCTATATAGACAGAGTGAAAGAGATAGAGAGAGTGACTAGAGCGACCAGGACAGACCAAATTGACAAAAGAAGGAGACACTAAAGAAAGGACATGGAATCAAGATAGTTGTGAGTCAGTGGTCGTGTGTTGTGCGATAGCAGGGAGAAAGTAGAGAGAGAGGAGCGGATAGACCTATTGAACTATTATCAGAAGAGTGGCGGTGGTGGTGGTGGTGGTGGTGGTGGTGGTGGTGGATGTGGTGGTGGAGGACAGGACACGGAGGATTTATAGAGCTGCCTTTGCTATTTCTCCAGTTCAGTTCAGTTGAAAGGACAGGACAGAGCGGAACAGAACACAGAGCTCAGCTCACAATCATCTATTATTAGGGTTATAATACCTCCAGCACATACATGTGGTTAGCTTTAGTCTCCGCTGCTGCTGCTGCTTCTACTGCTGCTGCTGCTCTACTCCACTTTTCACTCCTCTCTCTAAGTAACATTCGCTTTGCTTTCCTTTCGTTTGGCTTGGCCCACCCAAAATCTTTGCCAACCATCAGTTCACTTTGCTTCTCGTCGTGAGCCAGCCAGCCAGCCAGCCAGCCAGCCAGCTCTTTACGAGCGAGAAGTACGCACCACGCAGAGAACATTTCACTGTACTCGCAAAACTATAACCACGCTTACTACCAATCGTAAAAGGTGGCTTTTGTGATCCTGCAAGGCAAAGTACATTTATAGAGGCTGATATACGTCCTGTAGTTGCAGTCGGACGAATACGACCAGCAAATCGAATATTTGTATTTGAACCTACTCTCGTGGTGTTTTACTGGATAACAGCTAGTGAAATCGGAATGGGACAGTTACGTCCCGAAACCTGGATGACAGTTAGCTCCCTCACATACTTCAATCAATATTTTTTGGTCCCCTTTCCAAAATATGTAATTTATTTCAAAATAATTTTCTTTTATTTTTTAAATACAAAATTCCTTTTAAAATTTAGAAGCCCAATTGAATAGTCCGATGAAGGGGAACCTTAGAAAGGAGTCTCAGAGTCTCTTGAATTCCAATTTAAGCAAATTTTACCAAGGGGACGTATTTGTCTGGGAATCTTTGCATGTGGTCCCAGCCGCCTAAAAGCCCGTAAAGTAAGTAACAGCGGATAGACAGATGCATGACGACAAGATAGAAGTCTGGTGACGTTGGTGAGCTGAATGAGAGCTGATCTAACTACTTATAAGGGCAAAGAGTCAAAACTGATGTAAAAAATGAAGCTTTCCTTCCATACACTTCCGTCTACTTTAGTGCCTGTTCACGGTGGCCACCACCAAACTTTACAAATGAATATTAACCTACACTATATGCACTCTTTTCAAATATACTTTGTATCTATTTCTTCAGAATCTAAGGCAATGACCGGCGGCTACATTCCGGGTACTTAAACGACAATGTGTACGTGTATAGGGTGAAAGGGAAGATTTTATTACCAGACAATCTCGGGAGCGGGTGTCCCTTCGGCTCGACAATGAAGGATAATATTTTTTCCGATTTTCGTGTACACGACATCATCGGAAGTGTGAACAAAGCGAGGCGGAGCATGAACATCCAGGTGGTACCAACTTCCACTGACATTCTTGTTGTTCTGTGGCGGCGGACTCCGATTCAGGAAATACACTCGGCAGTTATACCAGCCGCGGTCCGTTTCTCGAATCGACGTCAAATTGAGCGAGGCTTGGCCGTAAGAACTATTCGGATTCACTCGGGCCACACGACCTTCGTACCCCTCCCCACTGTGAGTCGGGTAGCCGTCGTACCAAATGTGAATCGGGATCTCCACCCCCTGAAATCAGTAAAAAAAAACAATCAATCAATCTCTACTAATGAGTCAATCAATTTTAATTACAATCATCCCCACAATGCCAATACATAGGACTGATAGTTCCTGTCATGCACCATCAGTCCCCCATAACATTATTCCTACATATTAGAATGATAATGTACCCTCATAGGTACAATACGTGCAGCGACACGGCTCAAACAGCGCTGCTGCTTTCCATCCACCGACATTTCATTTATAAATAGTGAAATCATGCAATTTTGTTCGCTGACAGTATTATTAAGAGGTCTGTCAGCCGATGTCATGTCACGTCGCGTCAGGAACCATCCAAAACATTATTAATTATCGCCCCCCGCACTATATCACTACGCTCAGCCTACTACCTGTATAATATTTGTATCTATCATGGAACACAGACACAGACACCGTGCGGTATATGCAGTCGTGTTCCCGTGTTATACACGAAATATGAAGAGAAAGGGAGAGCGCGGTTATTTAGATGGATGGATGCGGAATATAAAAATGCAGCAAAAGAATATCAATCATTCTCGAATGTGTACTCCCAGGCAAAAGAGACTAGCAGCAACCAGCAGCGCCTCAGAATATACATAAAGTCATCGTAAACAACAATGGAGGTAGATAAGAGCTCCGCGGCCGCCGTTGCTCTGCTCAGTCGTGAATCCGACTACGAAATGACGACGACTACCACTCAGAAATTCAAGTCGGTTGCTCACAACTCTTGTCCTACATCAAAGAAATATCTCTCACTAAACAGTTGAACACTTTTGACTTTTATTTCCATCTTCAATCTACAGATAATTTCCATTATCTTTATGACTTCTGTGTGTAGTAGTAGCTTAGTCTGTATAATAATGTTCTTGTGTACTGGTGCTCCTTTTCAGTCTCAGTCTCACATTCAGTCTCAGTCTCAGTCACAGTCACTTCACGTCTTCACAGTTCCGTTCAAGTGAGTTCAGTGGAAATGGCTAGGTTCGTTTGGCTAATCCCTTAATCGATCCTCCACCATTTGCATCACATCACATCACTCCACACTACTCTGTAGACACACTGTTATACACACTGTTATACACACTGTTATACACACTGTTATACACACTGTTATACACACTGTTATAGTAGCATACCACCACCAGACCACCGCCACACACAATGGCAAAGGAACTTGAACGGCAAAGTAAAGGAAGTCAATATCTTACAATTACTTAGCTGGAGTCTTACAAGAAAATTCACTCTCTCACTCCTCCAAAACATTCTAATCGCTTCAATTCCATTCTATGGTTTCGTTATGGCTTTTGGTTTCTTGGCTTCGTTTGGTTTGGCATCTCTTCTCTCTCTCTCTCTGTGTGTGCCTTGCCTTGTCTGACTGACTGAGAGAGAGGGAGGGAGGAGCTGTATGAAAATTCAAACTAATCTCAGATATACTCAAAAGGATTATTTTCTTCTTTTCCACGACCTACCGTTCGTTTTACAGACACACCGTGCTATCTTCTTTAATACTACTATCACCGCAGAACACGGAAACTCGTATATACAGAGCTAAGGCTCCACTTTCTATGTATTACAACGCCTTAGCGGATGAGTGAGTAAAGTAGCCGGGTGTCTACATAATATTATACATATAGATACGTAGTGGTAGTACTAGTCATTCCTAATTCTGCACTTCAAATTTTATTTATTCATATTACTTAACAACATCAGCCCATCCATAATGTATGCATCCGAAGTAGACGTAGCACGTAGTACACGATTACTTGCAAGTAAACAGAAGTCTACCACAGAGCTTCTCACACACACACACACACAAACGCACAGACACACGGACAGACAGACGAAAGATGATTTCGATTAAAGTGGAACGACAAGTGGAGATAAAATAGTAGTCAAAGATTTTCGCGCACACGGTTTCTGTCTACTTGACAAAAAATGTATTTTCTACGATTAGCAGTTCCTCTTGACGCGTCAAACATTCCACACATCCTGCCCATCTATTAAATACATACAATTATTGCAAGTGGTAGGAAGTGGTATTCAAAATCAGATTCTTGAAATTGCAATCTTATTTCCAACGTATTTTGTATACGGAGAATTAATCTCATTTTCTTTTTCACGTGTGTGGGCTGAAGCATTAGTTTTTCCCCTTCGTTGACGAAATGGAGCAATCTACAGAGCTTACCTAATTTAGTCAAAACCTTTTAACGAGTCTGAAATTAACTGTAAGGCCACATTAGAGAGATAACAACGTGATGCAATATATTAGAGATATCCATTTCTACATACTGGCACTGCTGCTTTAGGTAAGTGGATAGACATTAAAAGACACGCCTTATATAGGGTTCCTAGTGGTGCAATTAGGATTAAATATTACGTGTACACTTGGTTAATAAGAGACACAGAGAGAGAGAGGGGGAGGGGAGACTTAAAAGCAAGACGGGCGCTGTGGTCCCCTACACACACTACACTTTTCACATAATGAACTGATGTGGACCGTTCAAAAGCAAATGATAAGCCTCTGGAGACGTAAGTGGATCCTTGCATCATTTTTCTACAACACAACAGATACAGATTACTTTTGTAAGTATGAGCCAAGTCAAATCTATTTGTCTGTATAAGTATGAGCACTCAGGAGAGATGGAATCTAAGATGCAGGTATTACATTACCAACATTAGTTAACCAACTAAAAGTACGATGCGAGAGCGTACAACGACCGAAGAGAGCATCGTACCAGAAACACACGAAGAGAGAGGAGAGAGAGGAGAGAGAGAGGAGAGAGAGGAGAGAGAGAGAGGAGGTAAGGTAATCCGTGGAAAAATTATTACAACTCTTAGCCGTTGACAGGAAAATAATCCAAAGTTTTACTCGCGTGACTTTCAACAGAAGAGAAGAGGAGTAAAGCTATCATCTCATCTTGCGCATTCAACATCCACTTACTCACTTTTACCTAGTTTATCCTTCGGGGAGAAATTACCAGAAAGACTGACACCTTTGCATCGCCTTTCATTCGTACACAGAGCGGGGAAAAACTCTGCGAAAAACTTTCCAAAAATACACACTGCTAGTACTTAGACGCCATACACATTTCCCCTTCCCCCTTTTATGCAAATTAACTCGGTCGCTCAGCCTAATCTCTACACACACGTAGACAGCCGTGCGTACAGATACACGAGCAGTAGGACTCTGTTAGTCGTAGCTACTGGAGCATAGCAACATTCTCCTTTAATATTCAGATTTTCCACACAAACAGTACAGAGGCTGCTGCTGCTTAATTTGGTCGAATACTTGGGCCGTGGCTCTGCTCATCTGAAATTTTGCATATGTACGTACATACATAGGAATACGTATGTGTGGCTAATGTTTCGTACAAGTTAAAGGTTAAATGGCAAATTTCCCCATGAGGAGAGAGCACCAGTGTAGGAGTAGCAGGAGCAGCAGTGGGGAGGGTAATGTAAAGTAAACTAAGGAAACGAGCGAATGCGATGCAAGGGAAACCACAAAGGGAAGACATACATAATGTCAGCAGAGCATTACACTAAACTAGAGCCAAGTACGGTAAATAGGCAAGAAGCAATTAGCAAGATTAAATTTCTGCCATAATACACTGGTAGTATGTAGTTGTAGTCAGTGCTCTGTGTTCTCTCTCCCTATCTCTCTCTCTGTATTCGCATTCTGATGAGCTCGCTACTTTACCGTGTGCAAAATATCGTCATAAAAGAAAGACTTACGACTTCCCTCAGCAATAACCTATAAAATAAACCGAAACATTACCTTCGGTAATGAAATCCCTCATTTCATTCAAAATTACAGGATGTGCTCTCTGGCGCTCTCTTTGTGTGTTTCTGCTTTGGAATTTGGGGAAAACAAATTCTTGCTCTGTCATCAACATATTCTTGCACACAGAGACACACACACACACAGAGAGACACTTCTAACGATGTATGTAACTGACTCGGCACACTTACATATGACGCACATTCCTAGTCACCGTCTGTCCCCATTTCACTCGAATAAAATACAACTGCAAATGTTCTACACAGTGTACCGGGGGCGGGTGAAAGTGTTGTACAAGCGAAAAATGAATACAAGTAGTCTGAATTGCAATTGGAGACAATAATTTAGAACACGTACAATTCTCACTAATGATTTTCCTTTGACTTTGCTTACTCGGTGATAATTACAGCGAGCAGCAGCTAGCTCCCTCATTCTACCCGTGCTCATATCTTGTGCGAGCATAGTGGTCCACTTACTTATAGCGCAAATTAAAAATCACTACGAATTCTCCGCTCCGTTCTCTCTCTCTCTCTCTCTCTGTAGTAAAACAATGTTCTCGTATTTTCAGCTACGGGACTTTTTAATGAGGATACAATACGGCGCCACACCATTACTCTTAATTTAGGGATTCCGGTAGGTTGTTTAAAAATAATACATGCAATTACATACCACAAGACCCCCATGAATACTCTTGTATCTGTAGGAGCAGCATCCTTTGGCAAACAGTGCTGGTATTAATATCTGAATTTGCTTTTTAACATTAAACAGTTATGGTATAGGGAGCAATTTAGCGCCAAACAGCCTCCTACTATTACCAATAAGGTTTTAAAGTGTTCTGTTTGTGCTCTGTACACGGTAAAGATAGTAATAATGAATGAAAATCTATGTAGTACAGAGCCGGGGCTTGTACCACTTTGTTTTGCATTGAAATTGAAAAGAGACAGAGAGCGAAAGAGAGAGAGAGAGAGAGCGAGAGAGAGAGAGAGAGAAGAAAGAGCTGGCTGACAATCAGATAGAAAATGATATGTTGGTCCCTGCTGGTATGTATATTTCCCACTGCTACGACCACCTCTATAACCTACAGACAAAACCATCCACGGAGAGTGGGAAGCAGAGTGAGAGACAAGACAGTTGAGTTTTGAAAGGGTCCTGTGTATATACTTGAACGTGTATAGTGTAGTATAGACTAAAGAGGGAGGTAGCCGTGTGTCGTTCAGTCTGTGAACCCAACTCAATTCTATTCATTCATACATAGTAATGGGACATTTTGTTCAAGACAAGACAGAAGAAGAAGAAGAAGAGATGAATAGACGACGAAACTTTTCACAACAAAACTCAACTCACGTCATGGTAATGTCAGAAAGCTTTTTAGTAAGTCAAACCCCGTGACAAAAGTCAAGTAAAATCAAGCCACACGCATTTTATTCACCCAGAAAAGCATACGATACCGGAATGAATAAATAGATTTGTTCAGATCTACTCTTTCACTCCCCACTCTAACTTTCAACTCGAGTCTCACTCACTCAGCTCAACTGAACAGTACACTAAGTAAGTACAGAGCAGCAGCATCCATACATCCAAACACACATACACACACACACACACACACACAGAGAGATGCAGCTAAAGACTAGTTCTAAGTATAACGAAGCAAAAGAACTGCTTGACTTTCACTCACTCTCCTACTTAGTACATTACAGACAGTCAAGTGAAGAAATTCAAAGATTTCATGCCATGTGATGTGCTGATAAAAGTCAAAGTCAACTGAACTAAACTCCACTTCACTCATCTCAATTCATCTTCACAGGAGCGAAGAGAGATTGTCGTACTTGGACTTGTAGCACTGTAGTACAGTAGTACGATTCACAGTAGTGGCACGCAGCTACCTCTCACTGTACTCTGCCTGTTTGCCTTTATAGGCCAGACAGGACAGGGGACACACACACACACAAACACACAAACACACAACAGGACAACTCAGTCAGAGCACCGAGCAGAACACACACAGAGAACGAACAGACATACAAAAGTAAAGTTCAGCAGCTTCTCGACTATTTTTCATTTAAAAGTCAAGAGTTTTCACAACAGCAGCTTACAGAGCTTTCATAAAGCTCTCTCTCTCTCCTCTCTCTCTCTCTTATCTTATCTCATGAATAAATTACGATTTGCTTTCCTCGAATGACGTAACCATTCCTTGCCTTATCACCTTTTTCTTCTTCTGCTCTCATCCCACTTACACGTAAACTTATTTACGACTGCTACTACTTTCTACCGCTGCTGCATCTAGTAGCACCAGCTTTAACCTGTGCTCCATACAACACTTTTCTCTATGCACTCGCTGTCATGCAGATCGCTTCAAAAATCTAATAACAAGTATTTAGTATTACAGGCGGAAAACACCCTAACCTCTCTTTAAAATTAATTCTACACTTCTACCATTGTTTATTAGTACGATATCGTTGCAGCATCTGTGCCACAGCGATTTCTCCAATTGCGTGGTACAATTTCTTATTCGAGATATTTTAAATTTACTCGGGCGTTATTCAATTAAAAAATTAATCCTTTTCGAATTAAAAAAATATCATATATTACATACTTAATTATATAGATCTATCAAAGACTGTAGATGTATGTAATGTATGGTTGCAGTGGTAGAAGTTTAGAATGAGTGGGATGTCAAATGGGAAAAGGGGAGAAAGGCGATAGAAACTAATGCTGGTGATTTTGAGGCAAACTGTTCGAGTAACTTGAGTGGCCCCAGAATCGCATCCCAAGTAAACGATACAAATACGTTGGCAAGATTTAACTAGACATGTAATATTCTAAAAAGGTAGACTAGAGTTCAATACTCAAGTAGCACTCCTCTCTCTCTGTCTCGTACAACACACGCTACATTCTACATGCATCCCATGAAGTAGACCGTAGGTGTGTGAGTATCTTTAGGGACCTGTGAAAACTACCCACTTAAGACCACCCCATCTCACTCTGTATCGTGCAGATAGCGCCTAGTAGTTAGAGGGAAATTGTTGAAGTCATCTTCCTAAGTAGGGCTTACCAATCATAAGTATTGTGAGCCTGTGAGATAGAAAGAGAGAGAGAGAGAGAGAGAGAGAGAGAGAGAGAGAGAGAGAGAGAGAGAGAGCGCGGGTGCACACTTTTATGTAGTCACGCCAAAGCAACTTAAGTTAAATCAGTCCTTCAGATTATCTGTACTGCATTTGATATATTGAACAAGTAGAGAGAAAGCCTGCTGCAGAGGGAAAGCAGAATTTCTATTAGGAAGGAAGCCAACGCGGTCGTTTGTCTACTTATAGTTAGGCTAGAGAATGAGAGAGAGAGAAGTGAAAGGAGGCAGGTAATCCATCTTTACATCTAAAAATACACGCTTATCTCACTCAACCTACAAATACTGGCTCTCCGCTTTCAAATAATTCTATAGACACAGAAACACACGTGGAGTAAGCAAAATGAAACCACGTCGAAAGAGTATTGCGTTGTAATCATTTCTTTTCAGTTGTGAGCGGCTGAATTTTCTACACGCTAACCGTCATGTATGCCGCTGCCACTATGTATATCCTCTACTGTTGTACATAATATGTACACATGACTAGTTGGAAAGAGTAGCGTAGTGTGTGTGACTCTCGACTCTTTTGAAATGCACAACGAGATGTAATAGGAAAACTTTATGCACTCCAATGCATTATACATCACACAGTACGCTCTCTCTCTCTCTTTCTCTCTCTATGGCTGACTCTCCCTTTACTTACTTACATTTCCTTTGCATCCCATCTCATCTCATCTCACAATCAGTCAGTCAGATTTTCCTATTGTATCGTCCTTCTGCTCCTTTAACCAAGTCGTTTCCAAGAACAACTCCACTCCATTCGGAATCGGACTCGCTCAACTCATCGAAAGTATATGCGGCTCAAAAAGTAAACGAGATAAATCGATTGAAAAATTTCTCGCATCTTGCTTACAATCGACCGTTGGACTTGAATTTGTTATTCAAAGTATCTACATATACTACGTACACACATCAAGGGAGTACACTCATCTCATTGTATCAATAGTTACGTAACCTGAAGAAAGACAGAATGAGATACTACTCTACAGCGTATATGTAGGAGTATTGAGATGGGCCACGAATAAACCACAGAGTGAATTCTGGGGGATATACTTTGTATTTAAGTGTGTGCATGTTGTGTTTATATATGTACGTGTAGTGGTGAGTGTGGGTAGGTGGTGGCAATTCAAGTCAAGCCATGAGCTAAGGGGAGAGAGCCCAGTCGACAGCAGCTTTTCATTTCATAGATTGAAAGTAATCCCATCTTGAATACAGATATCTATACAGTACAGATATGTATTATGTATGTCCCAGTCAAAAGATTAGTCTTCCAGTTTTGCCTTAATGTTGACTACCACCACTTTATACTAGCAGCAAGTCAGGAAAAGAAAGTTGCCGAATATTTGTAAGTATTCTCGTTGCCTGGCGCTTCTCCCTCTCAGTGCACATAGTACAGCATACATATACATATGTATACTACTCGTATTAGTAATATTCATTCCCTCCCTCCCACCGTTTCATTCATTTCATCTCGTCGTACGAGCAACTACTGCTGTTCCACTAGAAATACTATTTCTACACAGCTCTACCTTCACAACATACAACACTCTGCTGACTTGATACAAATAAATACTTATAAGATACAATGTGCCATTACTATCTACTATCTGTACGTTCCCAACTACTAACATCAACTAACGTAACAAAGCAGGGATCGTAATTCGGAGTTTAATGTTGTAATCATGTGCGGCTGTTATCAGTCGGTGGTAAATTTACACAAGTGCTTATACTCACTTTGCCTCTCCGCCTACTTTCACCAACACCCTACCTACCTACCTAAGCATGTAGTAAGTACATGCGTCACGGTATATGAACACACGAGTGAGTAGTATGAGTAGTAACACTTGCACCCAACAGTGGAGCTCGAGCCACTATTACGAATACAGTGCTCTTGCCGGCTTGTTTACCAATCTGACTGACTGCACTCAAGTTTGAGTACTTACTGAAAATTATGATGCGTAAGTCTATTGGTAAACAAAGAGCAGAATACATAAAACATCAGACAGAGAGGGAGAGTGAGTGAGAGAGAATGGAGAGGCAGAGCTGTTGCCATTATTAGTTGACGGTAGGACGGGCGACAACAACTAAACTCACTGTGTAAGTACAAGCATCTCTTTGGCCACTATTCAGGCTACTCACTCACTCAGATGAAAGATGCGATAAAAAACCAATTTTATATTTATGATTACATTCTATTGCCGTGTTGGCATGACATGGTTCCCAATGACTTTTGCTCGTCTCAATTCTGATTCTGACTGTGACTGCGACTGCACAAAGACACACACAGACACACACAGACACAACACACACCAATCCCATCGGATCCCACTCTCCCACTCTCCCTCTATGACTGTCTTACTATTTTCATTTTCTCTCGCCCTAACGCACCAATAACATAATGTAATGCAATGCAACGTAATGGATTGGCTTGGGTAGACAAGGCAGGACAGGACAGTGGATTTCTTCCAGCACCCATTTTCATAGCACCATATCCGTGCACGTAGTACACATGTGTGTATTATATCTATTAGAACGTTATAGGTACTTATATAGAGAGACAGACAGAAAGTCGAATAGAAGGGAACAAAACAGACATGTATAAGGAGAAATAGTAAGGATCGAGGGAAGGAAGAAATCGAGTTGAATTTTTTCGCTGACTTTCTTTGCTTTCACTTGAACGCCGACTTTCACTGAAAACACATTCTTGCCGAGATGGAAGGAAAGGTAATACAGAGTCTGTGTTTTCGATAGACATGTAGATCCAATATGGCCAATAACCCTGTCTACCCTTGTCTTCTTTACGAACGGGGCGTCCTTATAACCCGGCCATATAAGGAGCAGGCTCATGTGTACCAGATATAGTTCTGCAAATACTTTTACTAAATTATATGAATTGGCAAGCTCACTGTGTGTTCCAGAATAGGTATACATAGTACATGGCACTGTAGGATTTGTAGAAGAAGGACTAGCAGGCAGAAGCAAACGGAACCACTGACCTACGGATACGAAGCTACTAGAAGCCAGTCAAGTCGACTGAACTGAACGTAAGCCCAGCCACGTGTTTACTGGCCAAAAGAGTCTGACTGAAGGCTAATACTAATAGATCTTGCTCTATATCAGCAGTACATGACTCTAATCATATATAACATATAGGAAAATCTATATTTATCTATAATTTTCCCATAATACTTATACTGCTGCTGATGCTGCTGCTGCTGCTGCTGCGTACATAGTCACATACATAGATGTCAATACGAAGTAGAATCATATTAGCAGTCGTCAGACGAAGAATAAAAACCGTTGCGGAATCAGCCCGGAGAGAAAATGTTCGCTGCAACTTTCAAGCTCTGACTCCTTCATTTTTGTGCCACAAGGAGAAATTTGCCAGCAAGTTTTCCAGGGAAAATTGTGTACGCCAATGAAATTACCGAGTAGTTTACAAGGGTTGTCAATTTTTTTCATAAAAAAAGGAAAAGAAACAAAACCAAGTATTTTATTTGACTTTCAGACAGAACAGAGTCGATGTGTTCGAATGCTGTGCAGTGGTCCATGGCACAGTATTATTATTATTAGTAGTGATTGTGTACGTACGTAGTGAAATGGAAAAGGGAGAGAAAACGGTTCTCTGCTCATCTTAAACAGGTTCAGAAATAGTTTTTCCACCCAAAATTTCCATGAGGACAATAGTAAAGCCCAGAGTCGGTTGCCTTTATAGTTGAAATTGAAAAGTCGATTCATTCCAGCAACAAGAGAATCAAAATCAAGTCTAGTCTAGTCTTCTCTTTCTCTGTCTCTCTCTCTCTGCGCCAAAGCTCGACAACCTCTCAACTCACCCAAAAGTGAAATCAACTCAGCTAAAAAAATGCCAAAGCTCGAATCAGATGCTTTGCCATGCCATGCGATTTTATGTAATAATATGATCGATTTGTCTCCACAGAAAAGAGAAAGAAAAGTGAGCCATGTGAAGGCGAGGCGAAACAAGACCATCAGATCAGACTTTCACTGAAAGAGAGAGTGAGGGGAAAGAGTCGAGTCAAATCAAAAGAAACAGTAAGAGTGTAACAGCAACGTAAGCCAAACCGAGCCGAGCCAAGGAAAATAAAATCATAAATGTTTTCCACCCTTCCCTACCCAATCTTTTTTCTCTTCTCCTTTCTCGTTACTGCCTCTCAAATGAAGGCCAATTTCTTGCAGCGACTGTCGACGTTCTCACTCTAACTTTTTTTCTTCTCTCTCTCTCGCTTCTCTCTCGCTTCTCTGTCCTATCAGCCAACAATATCTCTCCACGTTCACTAAACATGTACAGATGACACTACAAATACGCAGCACCTTCCTACCTTCTGGCAAACACAATTGTTAGCTCATATCAGCACACAGAACTATCCACACCCACTGACAGTCTGCACCAGCCACACCAACACAAATACACATAATGATAACACTACTATTCCCATATGGTATATATAATACACAGATACATACATACGTGCAGCCCTTGTACTAGAGTGAAAGCACTCTAGATTTTTTTAGACAATGCTATACCGTTTCGTATAATAAATAAAGACTGTATCTGTCTTACACAAAATATCTGTATCTATCTGCATGTGCTGCGGATACTTTGTTCCACCCACCTTCTATTTCACTAGGTCAAAAAATCCTTTCTGTTCAATTTAGCAAAATTGTCAATAATTCCTGTGTCGCCCCTTGTAATTAATTTTCATGACATATTCGGTAATTGAGCAAAATATTTCGCTACCTGTGTAGTATTCACAAGAGCACTCCGCTTTCGAATATATCATCATAGACTTGAGTTTAGGAAAGTAAAGGGCGTGTACAGCCACTCAGTGGACAAGCGTGTGAAAGGAATGTGTTATGAGCTGTGTGTGCGTCTGGTGAAGTGTGCGAGTGGGAGTATAAAGGAAGGTCTCTCTCTCTCTCTCTCTCTCTCAGAGTCCGAATGTCTCCTACCACCACCACCACCACCACCACCACCACCACCGCTGCCGCTATCTCTGTGTGCACTGCATTCCTCTGGCTCCCGTTTGCTCTCTCTGCCCACTCACTTACTTAGCTGCACTGAATTCGAGTTGAGATTGTCGGGTGATATGTTCTGTCGTCGTGTCGTGTCTTGTCATTTCTCTTTGCTTCTTTCTTTTAGCCGGAGCAAAGCAATCACATCCCATTCCTGTCTCCCTCTCTGCCTCTCTGCCTCTCTGCCTCTCTGCCTCTCTGCTATCATAACAAACAGACGGGGAAAACAACACAACTTCTCCTCTACAGACTACACTGAATTAAGAATGACATGACAGACAAGAACTAAACGGAAACAACTACTCGTCGTATTGTGTACGAATGGCACACTGATTATCTCATCTCAACATCCTCATTCTTCTTCACTCCGTCCCCCCTCACTTTCTATCTGCTCGCTTTGTGTCTGGGCACAAAATCCTTTCTATTCATTCCAACACTAAGATTTCTTATCATGTTTCCTCCTCACTCTCTGCTGATAACTCTATACTACACGTACAATGTATTTGTATACTAATGTATATATTTGTAGTAAATACCAGAAGAGCAAATGCTAGAGCATCTTATTAGCAAACAATTGAAGGCAACATGATACACTCTCTTATCCACTGAAGCTCAAACAACTTGCAATTTCAGTTGTTCAAGAGAAAGCCGAAGAAAGACTGATATACGAGTACCAGGCCTAGAGATAATGCTGTCGTCCCAATACGACCATTTCCATATGTCCATTTAAAACCAAGTCACGAGAATGCAGTCACAGACAATGGCAGGCAGATTCGCAGAGTGAGCACACGTGGAAAGACAAAAAACACTAGTTTAGACAATGAAAGAGAAAGTGCGTGCAGAAGGGGGAAGAGAAAGCCAGGAGAGCACCTCACTCACTTGCGATGTGTACGCATCATTTCATATTTCACAAAGAAATAGACAGGTTACTCACCCACACAATGCACAACGACTACTGTGCAGTGCCTACTTGCCCATCTTATTGACGGAGTCGGCTTTGATGCCACGGTATGCCAACAATTGCACTGAACGAGCGTTCGTGTAATGCACGCGGAATCTTCAGATGTCAGAGACACGACTCTCTCTTCTTTTATTCCTCCAAAGTAGCGTCATGGCAAACTCGACTGGAGTGATATATAAAAATCCTATTATTTCAAATGGAGATATCATGACAGTGCAGAAACAAATCTATTCACAGCATACGCATAAGTATGTATAGAGAGAGGGCAGTGCACGCTGAATACTCCAAGTAAAGTATACGTGCATGCTTAGCGCACACTTACATCACATTACATTTTACTGTGCAAGATTGTCTTTCTCCCCTGACTGCCTCTCTGTGCATCACTTTGGGGGAAATAAGAAAACAAAAACATCAAGTTCAAAAACCGTTTTTCCCAGAATGTATTTCTGTTCATAGGAGATGACACGGCAGAACTACGATTCAGTTCACTTCATTGCAATTTATAGACACGGAAGTGGCGTTTGATACTGTTCCATGTACTTATGCATATCCATTTACTTTTCTTTCTGGTCGTAGTGTTTGAATGGATCCTGCCTTATCTGTCAATGCTCGCTCGCCTTGTCCGATTGTCAATTATAATTTGGAGCGCGACAATGACATTGAAATCAACTCTCGAGCTCACTTTATGCAACAGCACGAATACATCTACTTGCATTCAAAAGCGCATAATTTCTTTTCTTGTATCCAAGCTTTCTTCAATGTCACCAAAATTCCTTTCCCACTATTCAAAATCATAAGTATATACGATTTTNCATAATTTCTTTTCTTGTATCCAAGCTTTCTTCAATGTCACCAAAATTCCTTTCCCACTATTCAAAATCATAAGTATATACGATTTTCCTCTTTCTATAGAGAATAAAATTAATGTTGCTCCATGGAACTCTGAGAATTACTCAAATTTACTACTTTTTCCAGAAGTTCTTCTACCTTCTACTATTTTAGGTTATTGCTGGAATTCCTACAACAGAGAGAAAGAGAGAGAGAGAGAGAAACAAAAGAGGAAAAATTACTTCCATTAGTAATAAATATAGCTCTCACTTATTTCCAGCAGGATGACAAAGCGCTTGTTACGTCAAGTACAGCATTGTACATAAATATCTTATCATACATGTGAACCGTGTATTAGCTACTACAATAAATTTCACACAAACTTACAAATGTCTACTCATACAGAAGAATAGACTGTCTATATAAGTGCTAATACTATAGCTATAGGAAATCTTACATTTTTATAAACAAATTGTCAGTAAATGGATGATAAGATTGGATAGGTGAAATGAAACAAGTCAAACCACCATAAAAGGATACGAATGGTTTGTGGGCACTGATAGAATCTCACAGTGGAGCCAAAAGTAGCCCACAGAGAGACACGGCACAAAAGACCACTCTTGGAGAAAACTAGATTGAAAAAGAAAGCGAACAAGATAAGAATATTATAAAGATCACGATTTCCTTCACATGGCATAAAGTAACACTCGTAGATTACCAGTACGCCGCTCCTCCACTACTTAACAGGTACAGCAGACCATGAAAGGAAAAAATAAAACTACCTTCCACCCAAAAAATATTTCTGTCTCTCAGCACACAAACACCAATCTTTTGGCATGGAACACCGCGTGTGAGCACAGATGGACATCCAAATGGCCAGCACTAGACCACAACAGAAAAAACAAGATCCATAACAAAGACTGGTGCTGGAAATGGGAAAATGATAAGCTGTGTGTCTGTGAGTGCAGTCGATTCCAGTCAAATCAAGTGCACAAAAATAAGGAATAAGTTGGCTCCAAAATTGAAAAGATGAAAGAGAAGGAACAGACGAGCATTTCTTCTCTGTGTCACGTCATTGGCAATAAATATTGAGTGCCTCTGCAGCCAAGAAGTCCGCCCTCGTCTGGCTTACCTTTTACCTCATCTTATTTTCGGCATCGTCAGTCATTGGCCCATCAGTCACAACTATTCTTCCGAATAGTAAATCTACCTTATGCACTAGCCTACATACATCTAACTGTCTACTATGTACATGTTCAACATATCTATGCACACATTTACATATTATCTCACATACCCACTCACTCACACAGAATATATCAGATATCATGACAGAGCTATATAATATAGTACACGTCGTATTATGCGTTTATATTTCGCTTGCAGTGGAAAGACACTCTCCTTTTTTGTATCCTTCATCCTGGCTGACTTGGAAATTCGAATTTTGTGGCTGGTGTCATGCATTGTGCACTCTGTCCCACATACGAACAAGTAGGGCCATAAAATAATACAAAAATCCATAAAATAAAATACGTATCTGAATACAATAGAGAGACAGCACAACTCTATATGAAAACAGTACAATTACTACAAGTCATACATAAATGCATATGACTATACACGTAACGTATATCCCTGTGTAGTCACTGCACTCTGTACTATATGTAATCCCATTCCACTTTATATCTCACATAACTTTCAAAGGTAGAATTCTTGAAATGTTGAAAACTTTATTTTTACTGTGAAAATTTTAAAATTCCAACATGTCCGCAAAATTGGGTCATTTCTAATCGTGACACAGAGAGGAGCTTAAAAAGCCGTTGGTTATGTACTATTGAGAAAATGATGGTCTTTGGAATGGCTACGTGTGAATCTGCGTGTGGTCGTGTAGCCGAGAAGCAAAGAAAAGTGAGCGAAACCAAAGCCAACCACAGTGCTCACTCGACTTCATTCTATTCCACTTGAGATCAGATCTCACTTCAAATCTCATCTCAACTGCATTGTATTCTATTGTATTATGTATGTGTATGTATGTGTGTGTATATTATGGTGCACTGTTATGTTGTACATAGTACTCACAGTCTGTCTGTGTACAGCCACCGCCACCGCCAATACGACTATCTGTACGTACCTTGATGCTGTTGTTGTGTGCACTGCTGCATTTTCGTGTCAATGCAGTTCTACTTCACTAAACTACAATACGAATTCTGCTCTCAGCCAGTTCACTTCTCATCTCATTCTACAAGATTCCATTCCGATTGCAACGAACACCGTCCTCCTCAATTCTCTCTAACCCTTTCCACAAAATTCTACTTTCTTTACTACAAATGGACTCTGATTCTACAATGCATTTACTTATCTCGCCTAGTATCTCTCTCTCTCTCACACACACACGCAGCTCCCTATATATATATATTTATATATAATATACAGATATGTTGTTGTCTGCATATGAGTAGTAGTAGAGTACAGGATGTTTGCCATCAGGGCACTACTAGTGCGGTCTCGTCTTTCACCTAATGTGCAGTCTCACTCTCTCACTCTCTCCCATTCTGTGTTCAGTTATGTTTTGTTATGCAAGTGGCTCCGTATGCTCCATTCCAAATCACATCACATCCAATCTTATTAAATGCTATCAAATCGGCAGGGGTTTCCCTCTTATGTTCCACCATACTATCACACCATACAAGTACAGACAGAGATAACCGTATGCATGCTGTTGCCCCTGTCTCGTGTTGTCTTGTACTCTTGTGAATGTTAGTAGCATTGCATTCGATGGCAGCGACCACCACTCACTTCTCTCTCCCCAGCACTACACACGTAATAATATTATCTCTTCCGCAACACATTCACACAATCGACATCGGCAGCTATACACACGTCACACGTACTGACTCAATGTATTGTATACTGCTATTGATTGTAATAAGAGACAGTGTATATATTCTTATATAATACACACAAAGAGAGAGAGAGAGAGAGTGAGAGAGAAAGTAAAGGAAAGCAAGCGAAGCCAACTAATACTAAAATAACATCAACATCCTGTCTATGCCGTTTGCATACAAGGGGTGGCTTCCTTTTCGCTGATCTGCTCGAATGTATAAGTACTACAACCACAACACTACAGTAGTACTTGCTTTGGATGTGCTTGCTCGCAAAAGAAATAATATACGATTCGCATATATATTTATATATTGTGAAAGAATGGTTCGTGGCTTTCTCTGTGTAGTAGTGATGGTGCTGACTGTGTGCTGCCGAGTAAAGTGTATTTATGTACGTACTGTACTGTAGAGGAAAGTAAAGACGCCCAGAGCCAAAAACCGTACGTTCTCTCAGAGCAAGGCCAACTGGAGAGAAAGTGAATAACCATATGGGAATTGTACATCAGAAGGAGAAGAAGAGAGAAGCAGGCCGAGAGTCGGATGATCAGATCGGAACTAGAATTTCAAAACTTGCTGCTTCTTTCCATTCCGACAGAAGCCACTTTGGACTGGCTTCTTCTTCTGCATGCCGTCATAAAGACCTCATCGAAATTCGAAGACATGCTAAACCTCCCATCGTTCTTCCTATTTCCCCCCTCCCCCTCTCTCTACATGAATGTATGTAATTTTGAAACTAATATTTTTTCCACCACATTTCCAATCATATGATAACTACCTCTAGCAATAGCATTATACAAACGGTTTTTTTCTACCAGCCAAGCCACAAATTCTCTATTCGACCTGTAATCATATTTCCTAGCGCAGAAAATGGCTTATTATTGTACATACACGGCAACTCGGCGATGCGCCCATCTCCTCCTGCTATATTTCTAAATAATGCGTGCGTGCAAATAGTACAGCTTGCTACATATACACATTATACAAAGTTGTGTATGTAAAGTGAAGGCTATTCAATTCATTTTCATTAGAATAGTTATAGGGGAGCATGAAGAACACAGATATTGTGTATGTACATAGACATTTCCATTGTATTTTGTGCACGAGTTTTCTGAATGCAGTGACTGAACACTTTCCCGAATGAATGTGCCGCATGCTCACGGATATTGTTTACCTATGAACTATGTGTGAACATAGCTTTCAAGATGCAAACATTCGTGGAAGGATTTTCAACATTTTCAAATTAAATACTACAAATCTTCTGCTTATACAAACACCACCGAGAGAGAGAGAGAGAGAAAGTGTACATTGGCTGGTGGATATGGCAATTGAGCGAGAAGACATTGCATAATCGGTTCACGGTCAATTCGTCCCCGGGACAAAGGTAGAATTTGTCGAAACCCTGGTTTACCATTATTATTGAATTCACAAGTTATTAAAAACAAGTTTTAAACTCGTTTATGTACCCGCCTTTTACCGTGTGTGCACGCTAAATGATTACAATAGCGATGCTTCAATAGATCATAATGTGTTCCAACGAATTCCACCAGTGTCACTGGACGAATTGACCGGACACCGTGTAATAACTCTTGTGTATTTGTAGTAGCCGTGTACTGTAGTAACATAAAATAAGAAATACTACGATGAGACGGACGGAATACAATAACGTAAGTTATTTTCTCATCCCTGAAGTCTCTGTGTGTACAAATTGTAATAACGAAATGCAAAGTAAGAAAGCAGATAGGAACTAGTGGGGAGAGTCTGGATAGCTTGCTCCTATGGTTTTACAATATTCGGAGAAAGTCCCAATACATGTATATTATATCGAGTAGAGATGTATTATAGTTTTATTTAAGACTCGTACGAGCTTATTTCTGCTGGGTTGATGACACAAAGACCTCAGATATGATAGTCTGGACAGAGTACACATTTATGGTAACATGGACATTATATGGTGAATTTCTATTCTGTCTGTTGTGCCTTGGTTTTGTCTGGTCTGTTGTGGATTGGTTTGTCTTGGCCATCGGCTGATTTACGGGCCGAATGTAAATAAATCTTCATTGTTAGCGACGAGAGCGACTAGCAACAACTCATAAAATTTCTATTTTCGGCACCGCCGGCTTCCTTTCAATATTACAATACATATAAAAACTATATATGAACACGCAAGCTACAATGCTATAGCTAATGGCAAAATGGACGAAAGGAACTGCACGTATACAAACACACACACACACACACACACAGGCCATAAGTCTTTGGAATACAGCCTCAAGTATTGCGGAGCGGGCGACCCACTCGTAGTCAACAATAATTTTCAAAATCCTCCCTTCATATTGCTTTTTTTTTGGAAGAAAAAACCTTTAAAAAGAATTGGACTGTGAAAAATAAGACCTTTCCTTTTTCTATTCTCATCTTATTCGCTCGCAGAAATATATTATATTGCCACTGCATTGTGCTCTTATAATACATGTATCGTGTGCTACGCGTGTACGTACTTGGAAATGGTAGTGGTACAGATAATAGGAATCTTTATGGTATATATGCGGAGAGGAAGAATTTTTATTTTAGATTTGCACAATGCTGCTGTTCCATGTGAAGTGTTGCTCCATTTCCAGTTTAACTTCAAGTTGAGAGTTTTTGTGGTTTCTTGGGACAGATAGGAAATCCCTATCGTAACTGCATCTTTACTACAAACTGCCATCGCACTTTCCCTTCTTTTACTTTATATTTTTTTATTAGCCATAAGCGTACGACGAGCTACTAGGCCTTTCTATCCATATTTTTGCTTTAAATAACCTCTAAGCATATATAGTCGTGTAGAGGTACTAGTACATATTGTGCTTAAGTGTACATGAGCACCAGGTACGTCGTACATTGCACACACAGAGCAGAAGCACACTCTTTTCTTAAGGAGATAATATTTTAGCATATCTGGATGTTTGGATATTTTAGAGATCGTAATAATGCTGCACGCATGAAAGTATATCCAATATCATGAATTGAAGCACCTTCCCTGTATTCTGTAGTAGCCTGTAGTGTGCAGTCTAATGTATTGTACTTGAGAAACTTATGGGTAGGTGAGGTGGATGCTAGCACCGTGCAAGATGTACAAGTACGTAGAAGAAGCCATTGAAGAGCAACATTTTCTGTTGGACTCGACGACTGTGCTGCTCTGCTGAACGCAACGCACTCAAAGAGGGAACGAGCGTAAAAAGTCTCTGTTCTCTTAAATCCCCACGTGTTTCATGATATAAAGTACCTCGGGGAGGGATTTCGTGTCCATTGCCTATGCTCTTTAAAGATATGCTTATGTTTTTCATGTATCGGCAATAAATAAGCAAAGCTGGATGGTTTATGCATTAAAGTCTGCATTTGAAGTTGACTGACTTGAATTTAAGCACAAAATGCAAAATAATCTCAGATGGAGGACCAATTCGATTTAACCCTTAAAAGAAATCGAATGGGATACAAAACTTTTTCCCACAAAAATACAATACACTTAATTTAATTTGAAATAAAGTCATTATTTTGACGCCAGTAAATAAAATTGAACAAGTAAAAATAATTCACTCATTGAAATGGGGATAGATTAAAAATCGCCTGGTCCATGCATAAATTGGAATACATGTAGAATTGGGACGAATTCGGTCGCACATCTATTCTTTGGAAGAATACAAGAGGGGGAGAAGCAGCCAAGTAAGTCTAAGCATGCCAAGACAAGGACATTACGTAGTATTACACTTTATACAAATAAAAAGCAGACACCGTCAATTCAACGTTCACTCCACAAAAGCGTTTGCGGCAAGCTAAGCGGACTTTCTACTTTCACTACTTACTTCATGGTGGCAGTTGTTCGCACCGCTCTATAAGAAAATCTTAAAATCTTTGTAATTTCAATGGATTTTCTGTGCTTCTCAACTTAATGTTCCTCAACTCAATCCTTTAAGGATGGAATTTTGGTGAGTGAAAAAAGTTAAGGCGACTTTTCATCTCCCTTAAAAAGAGAGCACGTGTATTCGAAACTATTTAAGGAGAATCTGTGCTGTGGAGAATTCATAAATTTCTCTACTCTATTCCAATATACTTACAAATAATGGTATGCCTGTGTATTGGAATTTTTGGGCTGGGACAGAAAATGGCAGAGAATGATAACGTCATGTGTATCTCTCTATTTTCCACATCCGCCTCGCCTTAACTCCCCTTGTCTCATTTTTGGCTGCGTTTCCCCGTTTTATTGTAAAAAAGGCACACGTTTAAAGTTTCTGAATGGTGAAAAGTGTTGGCTGAAGTGTGGAGGAAGCTGTCGATAGCGAAGCCTGAAACGAAGCCAAGAACACATGAAGATAGTCAAGGACGGGAAATAGAATGCATAATGTTTAAATGGACTTTTTCAACTGCTAAGTAGAATGCATCCCTTGCCTGCTCCTTGTTTCCAAGTCTACATTGGAATGTCTGCATAAGGCTCCCCCACCACTTCACAGCAACAATTTCCATTTAGAAATTGTACTTTCACAATTTCAACACCTAGCAATTAAATTTGTAATAATATTAAAAATATAAACTGACTTATTGAGATGCATGTGTTGTCCTGTGTACTCTCAGCTGAAGACGTCATGAATGATATTTATGTTTCATAAGGAATTGTAGGTAGAGATTTAAAATGTTTCGTGAGTTGGTGAATGATGACATTTACCTACGTACCACAACTTTAATCAATTAACTAGCTCTTGGTATGACCTCAGTGGAACTTGCACAACTTCCAATGCACGCACGCTACAAAAGAATCGGGATAGCCAGGATAGCCTTGTTGAATATTGGTCTCAAGCGAGAATGACGTGCAAAGTATTTCCAGACAAATACCATCGCTTCATTAAAAAGTAACAACAGAGCCGACTACACTTTTAATGCAGTCACCAGCAGGAATCATACAAAAGTAATCCACAGGAGCACAATTCAAATTTGACACTTTAAATGCATTTTCACATTCCAATGTGAGAAATGATAAATCCTGAAATTGAAGATGACCAAGGAATTGATGGGCCATCAAACCTTAGCACCGCATATTACAACAGCCATCGAGTGATTTTCGCACATGATTCATGTACTCATAAATATGGCAGTTAAAGTGGATGGCAAGCACTGCACGCCGTGATATACGAGTATTGCAAAGTACAAACCTTAGCACGGCATATTACAACAGCCATCGAGTGATTTTCGCACATGATTCATGTACTCATAAATATGGCAGTTAAAGTGGATGGCAAGCACTGCACGCCGTGATATACGAGTATTGCAAAGTGGGAGCGAGGACAAGCCCCTTATATTATTTCAAGGGTTATAAAATATTCGATCATAATAAAAATTGTGGCGTACCTTCTTATCCCACTGGACAATGTAGGGAACAGGGTAAGTGTCCGGGAACTCGACATGACAGTTGAAGACCATGGAATCTCCGATGATAGCCGTGATGTATTCAGCATCAGAAGGGACTCCTCCGTTACCCCAGTCATCCCCATTTCCACCACCTCCGTTTCCAGCCACTAAACTTCCGTAGACTGAAGTCAAGTCATCTTGGTTCGACTCACAGCATCCTGAGGGATCAAACAAGAATAAACCATTTTTATCATTTATTGCTCCATACAAAAAATATACACAACAAAACAAGAAAAACACCAAAAAAACTACATTCTCCACCAACTTTCCTTTTATAAGAGTGGTAAGATTACTAAGAAGTGTCTTGTGTCCCCTCTGCCTCACCCTCCTCCACGAACAGCGCCGTGACAGATCCCGATCCTACCCTAACCCAATACATAATGGTTATAGTACAGGAGCAAGAATTGCACTTTCTCCATTACTGCAACATAAATGTACATTATTTGTAGCTACCAGCAGAAAAAGGAGAAACTTCAACTGAAGCACCAACTATCTCACATCTAATCATCTGGTACACTGCATGTCATATCCTCTCGTGTATCTTCACTGCAGCAGCATTGTATTGTCAACAATAAAGGAGAAGTACACTTGATTCGAAATTTCAACAAGCTGATAAGAAGGCTCTCAGTCACTCTCTCAGTCAGTCACTGTGCTTCATAATGTCCGTTCAAATTCAACTCAACAGTGAGCAGTGAATGGCGGCTCTCGCGCCCACACATATGGACACATCATCATAATACACACAGTGACTAGTATATAATACATATGCAGTATGCAGTGTGTAGTGTGTGTGTGTGTTATGTAGAGAAGAGGGGGGAAAGTAAAATAAAGACAGTTAGACATCCCATCACTTCATTTTATCAAACGAGCAAGGATTGTATCCATTTTCTTTTCTCTCACGATTTTCTCGATTCTCGCACTCACTCTGAGAGTCATCAGTATTGATCCTTGAACTGAAGAGAACATTACCGTAGAGCATCCGTACATTTATCTACCTCCTTCCTTATATGATTCTACACCACTTACGGCCTGCCCAGTTCACTTCTACTCACTTCTTTCTCCAGCTCCCTCACTGCCGCCACTCGCTCTCTCGCTCTCTCGCTCTTTCGCTCTTTCGCTCTCTTCAGTAGGCTGCTGTTCTGTCGGGATTTTTATAACCACACGGCATCCAAGACTCCGATCCGGCTATAATTCAGTGCACAAAGAACGACTGCATACTCTGACGACCAAGAAGCAAAAACTACATTCGAGATCAGACGACGACTACACTCCATCCATGTTATGTACTACATAATACTTGTATACTACTACCAACTACTGCTATACTCTCTATAGTATAATACATAGTATATAGTTATACAGCAGCAGCAGCAGTGATGCCACTCAATATGTCCCAACTCTTTTCTGTTCTCGCACATTGTTTCCCAGATTCTCAGCTTAAGCTACTTGTACTGATCTCATCTTTCGATTCGCCATCCCGCTATTTGTTGCCGAGCGCATTTGTATTGTACACATGGACGAATACCTTGCAAACATTACTCACCGTGTAACGTCCACGTAAACTTTCACAACGTACATAATACACGGTCTACCAAAATACTGCAAGGATGCACTGCACTCTGCTTGTATCTGATTGTATCTGCTTGTATCTGCTTGAAAGGTAGAGAGGAAGCTGGGAGGCATATAAAATCTCAAAAATCGTATAATACACAATATACAGAGACTGAGATACAAATAAAGAAGAAACAAGCCACAAAAGCAGGAAAAAATCAAATAGAACTTTCCAGTACGTAGCATGGGCGGATGAAAAGCTTGTGCAAATTGAAAGCCGGCACATATCTCAAATACATATAAATTCTTTCTGCATGCAGTCACTACTGACACGACCAGAGAGATACATAGAAAATCTGAAGGTACTTGAACTCCACATCTAAATATATAGGATAATATTTATATAGGACTACGGTACAGCTAGTACACGGAGACTTGCAAGCAGAATGGAAATCAAAGTAAATTTTTAAATAGCCTTAAGCTCTGCTTAAAATCCACGGAAGAAAACAACATCTTGTATAGATGTATAGAGTAAAGGGCGCTGCTGGTGGTGGTGGTGGTGGTGGTGGTGGTGCTATCAGTTGTATGTACAACTAGAACTCAGCCACCATCCGAATTACAGTGGAAGTTGGCAAATGAAATGCTAACAAAGTTTCCA
>JABASC010000308.1:0-46812 GCA_019776185.1 Plutomurus gul
TAGACAAACCAAAATTTTACCATTTTATTCTTTAATGTATGATAGCATTGAAAACAGGAAAAGTAAAGCGTCCTATTCATAATTATACATACTTGTATCAAGTTAGTAGGCATAATTAGAATATAGTTTAAATGTCATCTTCAAAAAAGCATTTTGACCACCTTTTTGATGGTTTCCATCACAGATTAAGGTGAACAAATCCTTTCATTTTGTTTAGAAAAATTGCAATAAGTGTATACGTGGACATCATAGTAGACCCCCCCTCCCTAGTGTAGACATCCGTGGACATCTGCGGTACCACCCCTAATTTTGTCCACGTAGTTTACGGACGTTCCCCAAACTAAATAAACAAAAGTATTATGAGGACGTCCAAGTTCACATTATTCTAAAACTAGAGTAAATAAAAATTCTGTAAATTTAATACTTCAACGAAATATTATATTAATATTGAAAGAATAGATAAAATAAACAAAAATATGTGGTAAAATTTTGAGAAATAATTCTGCTAAAACCAAACCCGATATTTATGTTCAGGTAGAAAAGTCAGTAATGAATGTTAATGCACAGAGGAAATTCAATTCAATTCAAAGCTTTATTGTTCAGCATTTTGTCACACAGTTCTCCCCAAATAGACATGGATATATATAAATATATAAGAATTATAAAAGAAGAAAGAAGTAGCCTACGCAATTAAGTATTTATTTGTTTAGAAATTTCGTATGATAAATCAACCAATAATTAATGGAGATAGCCGAGTTGTTATCATGAAGTTGTAGCCATGAAACTAGGTTTAAGGCGCTTTTTAAATATGATAATGTCGCTCAGACTCTTAATGTCATTAGGAATAAAATTCCAAAGTGAAATAGCTCCAAAGAAAACTGATTTAAAAATAACTCAATATTTGGCCAAGGGAGAGTAACATTGTCGGATAATTTACCAGCACGACCCGATGTTATGTTTGCAGAGCGGGGCACGCAATACATAGAGAGTAATTCAGGGAGCAGGCTGGGATTATAGACAAATCGATGTAAAGTAGTCACAAGTGAAAAGCTAACTTGCACATTTACAGAGAATATATTAAATTTATTATATATATTACATTATAAAAATTGGAAACACAGCATCAATATATTAATCTACCACCCAGCCCACAGAAAATATTATTTTTCCTATTGTTTTTTTACTGCTGCTTGCAAAGCCACCATGATGGCCATCGAGGAAATCAAATTAGTTGGCCACAATAGGAAAGTTAGTAATACCATAAGGAAATGGGAGAAATAATAGAAAGGGAAATTCCTGTTTAGCGTTCATAGAGCTGAACTTGAGACAACATACGTAAGTGGTTGGTGACCGCACTATCTGCACTTGCCAACTGTACAATACAAAGTGTGTACTATACTTAAGTTTGTCGTATCTGTATGTACTGCTACTGTGCAGATACTAGCTTAGTCATGCATTCAAGTAGATTTAAAAAGAGAGGCTCCTTATTGTTTGCAGTGTTACGTAACAAGTTCGGGGAACGAAAAACCGTCAATGTAAAGGTCCCGATGGTGTTTCCTTAGTACAGTCAGTGTGCTGTTTGATCAGAGTAGGAAAGGAGTCGAGAATTCGGAATCTTGGGAGGAAATGGCGGAGTTAGAGGGAGGTGGGTCTCGTTCTCATTTTGCGGGAAGAGTCGCACGCGCGCAGAGTTCACAAAACAGGTGGAGTGGAGAAAATTGGGAATGATGCCATATAGTACAGCAGTACAGGACAGTGCAACCAAACAACCTCTCGCTCTATATATCTTCCGATTTCGACGGTCCACATGTGTTGGTCTACTCGTCTAGTCTATGAAATCAGTCTACCATGCTATCCTTAGCAAACGTGCATTACAATACATGCACTGGGTTTTTGCTGTAGGTAGGTAGGTGGACAGTATGACAATGTCCGTCCTGCTCATCGCGACTTCCTAATCTATTATGCCTACAAAGGTTTTACGCATTTTGTTGAGTCGAGAAAAACGTTGCTGCCTATCTTTCCTCTAATCCAACTCATTTCTCAGATTATTTAATTTCGACACAAGGACACATTTTGTGCATGTCTACACAAGTAGTAAATATTTGCTTCAACAGGAAAAGTAAATATGTGCAAAATTGTGAATATAACTATTGCAATTTTACTAAAACTGATAATTTAGAACATTAAATTAGTGTCTAAGAATGCCTTACCATTTTTCAATTATATTTAGGTGAAGTAATACATCACTCTTGATGGTGTTCAGCTTGAATAGTGGCTGCACTGCCCAAACTCCCTTTGAAGCAATTCATACACGAAAATATGCTTAGGAACTTGTTGTTGGTGCTGTCACACAGCAAAAGCTCACAGATAAAGTGTGCAGATGCTCCACATTTATTTACGTAAACTCTATTCCCTCAACTAGTGCTTACAATGCCTACGTTTCAACGAAAACACAAAGTAGACTGATTTTCTTCAGATTTGTTTCAAGCTAAGGACACTTTTAGTACCATAAGGAATTATTTAGATGCACCTAAAATCTAATATCTATACCAAATGTTAATCAGCGTTCTTAAATGCAAACTACATATTTAATGATTGTGAATATATATATCTAAACGTGCTCTTACATTTGACAAAAGGAAAAATTTCCATGAAAACCAACAGTATGTATGCTTAGAGTTGTAGATGAGGTTGTGAGCTATGCCGATGCTATTAGAGCTGAAGAGAGAGAATAGTTGTGGCCAAAACGGGACTGGTCGTACAGGTTCACTTCTTGTGTGTAGATAGGAAAAGGGAAGCGAGTTGATTTGAGGAGAACATTGGGTTTGAATCGGGACATTTGCTAAGAGACAGAAAGCGGTGAGTGAGTGAGAGAAGCACAGACGGTCATAGCGCACCGAGCCAATAGTATTGCTGCTACGCTCTGTGGATGAGTTGAGCCAGAATATTGTAGACTGTAGCAGACCGTTGTAAAAGTATTTAAATATACATAGGCTACCACTCACCGCACCATAGGACTGACCAAAGAAATCGAGTGAGAGCGAGAGAAGCGACAGAGGAAAGACTCCCTGCCAATGAAGATTACACACACAATTCGCTCACATAGTACTTTCTTTCTCCGGGCACAGAGCAGTTCAGTCGAAGGCAAGGCAGCTGGTTTACATTCCAAGTGACTTCAGACCAGTAAGCAGTCAGAGTGACACTACATATTGTTAGCGTGGAATAGCTCAGCGCATATACTTTCCTTCCACTATATAATATATTGTAAGTCTCCTAACGAAACTATTGTGGTCTCTGTATTCGGCGTTTCACTGCACTCTATGTTCCATTGAATTGCAGACGGAGAGATACAGAGAAAGAGAGAGAGAAAGAGAGAAGGAGCAGAAATTGAATTGCCCCAATAGTCCAGGAAAGAGCGAGCGAGTGGATAAATGAGAGAGAGAGAGACTTGAAGGTTTTCACTAGAAGTTGCGAGTTAGTTGACTTTACCGTTGCCGTTGGCTCGACTATAAAGAGAAGGCCTCACTAGTTTTCCTTGCCGCAGTCAAGAATTCTCTCCAGCTGGAAACTCATGTGTCCATGTGCTGGCTGAGTTGCCTTGACTTGACTCGACGAAACTTTTTCGCAAGGCAGACTAGAATAGAACCAGTCTGAAATCAAACTCACTCATATCCACAACAACTGAAGTCTCTCTCAGTCTACCTGTCCTCCACAAATCTTAACAACAAACACAATTATACCTACAATGGCAAACGGACATCTTTCATTGTGAGCGTACCTAGTTTCAAATACACTCTGTGCTCAACAACATCAAGTGTCTTACGTAAATTTGCATCGAGTTTTGTGTGTATTTATCAGAAAAGACACTGGAAACGTTCTAGTGTTGAAACTGGAGAAACTGGGTGTGTAAGCATCGTGTGATATTCACAATTGAATTGATGGGTCATGGAATTGGCATTGTTTTCAAATTGTTCACTGGAATAGAAGAGAGAAAGTGACTTTAACAATCAACAAGATTGTCATTATTTCCGAGCGCCTCAATCCAATTCAAATTTGTTTTTTTTTCTTCGAGGAAATCATTTTATATAAAATTTAGTTTTTGAGTTTTTGTTAGTGAAGGTGAAAGAGGGAAGATAGGATAATACGGAGAAGTGAAGAACACAGTGGTAGGAAGAGAAAACTTTAAAGCTGCTGTCTGTGACCGTTGATTTGACTTGATTTGACTGCTGAGTTGAGTGTTAATGGAAAAAGTGGTGAATTTTGTTGATACATAACTGTGGTTGGAAAGTTTAGTTATTGAGTGAATAAACTGAGCGTGAGGAATAAAAGACAGACAGACAGACGGTGAGAGTGTAAGGAAACTAGAGGCGATAATAAATCATATGAAAAGTTGCCTGCTTGCAGCATTATCTAAAGAAACAGGGAAGAGGAGAAATTCCGTAAGTGACGGAAAATAAAGAGTTGCAGTTGAGTTGTTTCAGCAGGACTGTGCCAAAACAGAAGTGACAATGATGCACCGAGGTTTGATTTTGCAATTGAAATTGATACTGATACAGACACTTGTTCTCCTTCTTGTTGTTCTTGATTGATCTTGATCTTATAGCTCTTCCTCTGCTTACAAATATAAAATTACTACTTTGTCTAAACAACCATCTAGTAAACATAGTTAGCAATAAAGTAATCATTCTTCTACCAATTCCAAAACTTACAACATCACATTCACAGTATTTTACTCAAAAACAGACCATTCTTCATTCTTCTCTAGAATACAATTCCAATCTACTACTTATTGTTAGTAGTCCGATCAAAAGAGAAAAGAACCGTATGTTCGCTCTTAATTCATTCAGCTTATCACAATTTTTCATGCAATATGTTTATATATATATATATGTATAAGTGTTAAATTGTTTAAGCTATTCTCAAAACTATGAATAGCTCACGCTTATTCATAATATGCTATGCTAATAAAATGAAAACCTTAATTTAACAAAAGAAACACACAAAATATCACTCTTACTAGTATTTTATTGATTACAGAATGATAATTCAGAGAGAAAAAAAAGCAAACGATACATTTGCAAGTGATTTATTGTTTAAAATTAAGGTCAATCTATGATTCACAATTGGAATTCTAATTGGAAATTGGGATTAATGATTTTGTTGGGTTTGGTTGATCAGGAGGGGCACCGACAGCCCCGTCATATTACCCAACAGCGGTAGCAATGTATTCCACAGATAAAATGATGAACGGAAAACCATTGGGCTCTACAATATCCGCACCTGGAAGTTGTTTTCCCGGACGATATTCTCCAACGTACCGAGGACCTGACCCAATGAGAAGATGTGTCAATCCCTCCGTAAGATGCTATTTCTTTATTGATTTCTTTTTCTAACTCCATTTCATCAATCATTTCACCAACACAAACTTTTGTACGTATCGTGTGCTGATCCGCGTAGACAAGCAAAATCATTGAGCATTGGTATTTTTACCACGGATCGCGATCAAACTACAAAAGCTACAAACACAAGCTACAAAAGCAAGAGAAAATGCAAATTTATGCTGCACAGAGAAATATATAAGATTTCGACAATCTTAGTTAAAGTTCTTTAAAGATATGGTTGAGAAATGTTATTTGCCCACAACATATTTACATTGATATATTAAGAGGCTCTACTGATATATTACGGTCAGCAATAAAGATAAGTAACCATCGCACATTTATAAGTGTGCAGCAGATACGTAAGCGAAAGAGTTGATACTCTGGAAAGTTACCAATTTGCAATGCATACACAATGTATAGATAGCTCTTTGGTTATGTAGGCTTGTTAGCCACCTAGTTAAGGATGTAGGTATGTGAATGTATCCAAGTATTTATTATGTTTACACTGACTGCATGCTAAAACGTCTGTGTCATCGTCTCCTTTAAAAATTCACCAACTTTCACTCTCGGGGAAAGTTAACCACAAACTAGTGAAACTGATGGGACGGGACAGGCCGTCCATTTACCTACACTATACACCATACACAGCACAACATATTATCTGCACCACAAAAACTCAAGTTCTTACGCTGCAGAATGCAATGCATAAGTAACTTTTTATATCTTTATCTGTAAGGCCCCATGAGTTCCTTTCCAAAATATCACTGTTGGCATGGCCTTTTCATTATCGTTCCCTTAATTTGACTGGTGCACAGATTACCAATTTAAGGTGTTAATACATAAAATATAAGAATATTATGCAAAAGTTTTGAATGCATATTGCAACATTGCATTGTAGTCGTAAAATTCAAATTTAATTTCATCGTGAAAGGGTGGCGTTAAATTTCGTATTTAAATTTGAGTAGTTGAGCTTCTGAAATTGAATTATTCAAATTGGAAAAAGTTCCTAGTCCTAATGCAATGGAAAGAAAAAAGTTCTCAACAGTTTAAATGAAACGGTTGATTATTCTTTCATTTGACGAAACAATGGGTTTATTCGTAGCTTAAAAGTAGACCCTAAGAAATTAAGCACTCTCATGACACAAGTTGCCCACAAGAACAAGCATAGAGATATATCTAAAGGGATACGGCAACGAAGAGACATTCGCGGACGTTTTCTGTAGTGGTGCTTGGATAGCGGAGAATATAGTATTACTAATGAAATGATTCTATATTCTTGGCAAAGCTTGTAGATGCCTACGTACAAGGGTGAGTGTTTTTAAAGAGAGAGAGAGAGAGAGAGAGAGAATAGGTTTTTCAAGTGTGAAAGTCAAGTGAAAGGAAAGAAAGTGATTGGAGTCAGCAGGTGATGATTGCTGCTCAGCAAAGAATAAAACGGGTCATTAGCAAAGTAATTGTGTGAAAAGGGAAATGAAAGTCAACTCAGCAAAGAAAGCTCGTGAAACACGAGGGGAAGACAAAGAAGAGCTAAAAGAGGAGTCACATGGCGAGACTTTTATTGCTCACTACTTACTTCACGTAGTATTCTTCTCAGATGTATATGTATTGTTAATGAGTGCTGTTAATTAGAGTTGGAGGGGAATAACTCGTAGATTATCCTCCTTTTCCCCCATTTATTTCATTGAAGAAACATTTTTGTACACCAGTTCTCCCAAACAAATTACGGAAAATACAAAAACATTCGAGATTCGAGAGCAGTCAGGGGCGTGTGTAATGTTGTGAGAGCAAAATAAATAAGGAGGTTGGCTGAAAGTGAATCTGCGTGCAAACGGGTAGCTTTCACAAGCCACTAATATTTTTATCTGTAAATCGGAGATTTTATTTGAAAGTGGGTTGGTGGGACTGGAGAAGAGTGTATTATGGGAGAGGAGACCACAGAGAGATGAGATTAGCCATAATGTGTAGACGTAGGCCTAAATACCACACTTCACTTTTTCTGGCCAACTGAACTTGAAAAGTACATCAAGTACACTACAGTCCTCTAAATGTGTAATGTACAATGTGGAATTCCATTGAGTAGTCGAAATGAAGGTAGCGGGCCAGACACAGGAAAAATTCCACCACCTCGTGTCTCTGTTAACTCACTCACTCACTCACTCACCAGTAAGTAGTATAGTCAGTACTCAGTTCAGTACTCAGTTCAGTACTCAGTACACCAAGCAAAATCAACCTCTACACTCAACTAAACGAGTAAATAGCGACAAGATTCTGTAACATGCACCGTGTGTGTGTGTGTGTGTGTGTCTATAGATATATTGTCTACATGTGTGGTGAGTGAAAGGTGCACAAGCAACGAGATATCTGTTATTATTCATTCTTCTTCAAAATTTCATGGGCCATGTATGTCTCCACTATTTACATTAAACATTGCCACATACATCTTTGATGCGCATTTGCCATACTCCACTCCGCTCACTACGCTCCTTCCTCCAATATCTCGCGGTGAGTCTTAACTCGCTCTGTTACTGTGCACACTTCAATGTTCACCTTATCTTTACAACATGCCTATATATGTATTGTAGCTCTTATCCTCCCACTATGCTCACCCATTATACTCTTCTTTCTTTCTACCTTTCTATACTTTCTTTCCTACATATTTCTGAAGCAACGAGTTCTAACACAAGGAACACGACCCAGACGGCCCGGACTATATCCCCGCAAATAAACAATATCAATCTTTCACTTGCGAACATTAAAGAGAGCTGCCATATTCTTGGCTTTGATTTTCTTACAAATAGTTACTCTCGGCGCGCTCCAAATGTGCTCATGCACTCACTATGTACACATATCTGCTCCCATGTATATATGTAAGATAAATGGCACGGCTTACAAGCACCTTTTGCTTGTCTCTATATAATCATCATGCACTTCGACACCAAGTTACGACTCCAGCAATCAATATATAATTTAGCATGACGGCAAGGCCTCTCACCTGTGACTTCACGTGTCTCTACCACTCTGCCATTGAATGTATCTAAACTTTATTTATACATTTATTACCATGAGTGTAGTGTCCCACTTTCTGTGTTTATTTGTTGAACTGTACACCCTTGCATAAAAAAGAACGGAATCGCACGCATGAAGGAATTTCATTCAAACTTTCTCTGTTATTCAATTTCATCCCATATTTTACCATTTTGAAGTCGGGTATTTGTTATCGTATGCTGCCTAGAACGCTCAAATAACATAAAGATGGAATATGATCAGTACTCACTCACTCAGATGGAAAATGAGTGTTTCAAAGATGAAAAAGAAGAGATAGCACAGTCCTACAAACAGCAGAAATTTTGTTGATATAAAATACATAATGCAGTTGCAAAAGTGCTTTGAAAACTCGGAAATTATCCTTGTAGGTATTTCTTTGTGAATTTTAAGCGCTGCAGAAATTGTCATATCCGATTACAGTTGAGAACAATTTCTTCCTTAGTAAAATGATCCAAAAACTTGGATGTCTATAAGTTCTTCATAATTAAGATTCACAACAAATTTTCAAAACCGCTAAACTTCGTGTTCGTGTTCTTTAATACATGGAAACAATGATAATGATAGCATAAAATATTGATCCACTTCATTTCGGTAAAATGCAAAGGTCTTTTGTTTTACAATTAATTACATAGAATGAACTAAAAGGATTTGTACATTTGTCCTTTAAATCTGAAGAATTTTACGAATCTATTGTATTTGTTTAGAAAGGTAGAATCATTAGAAACGTTCACAGAGCAGCAAACTACAATGATGGATCTAAAGTATGGGTGACTTTTGAGTTGAATCATAGGTAAATAGAAACGGAGGCGAGTTGCGGAGTAGTATTGACTTCTCTCACAGTTTGTAAGGAGAAATAGTGGAGAAAGAACAAGCATTGACTTTCTTCTCAGCTTATTCTCATGACTTTCTTTCGCTTTCGCTTCGTTTTCAATATACGACCACAAAAATACTATGAGTGTAAGAAAGTGGCACATTATGAGCATAGTATGTATCTGTACTGTACAGATGGGAAGCAAGCAGAAAGAGTGGGAGGAATGGTGTAGAAGAGATAAAACAACACGAGAGAGAAAGAGAGACCAGAACTTTTGGCTTTGTTGCCGGAGCGGAGTTGGCTTGCAGACATGGAGGAAAAATCTTCCTTCTCCCTTTTGCCATTTGAAGTCGTAGGGAGTGTAGTGATGGAAGTGCGGCCGGCCTTTCTCCTTCAAGTGGAGTCAAGTGAAGTAAAGTCTTGATGATATTTTCGATGGTTCGAAACGAAAGAGAAGAGAAAGAGGGCGGAATGGTGGCTGCGGAAATTTTACGCGCATTTTATGGTTTCCGTGACTTTTCTAGTCATGGGAGAAATTTCAAAGGATCATTTTGGCTTCCCAATACTGTTGCCGTTATATCACACAATTTCCCTCAAAATTAAGCCCAAGAGGCACCCTAAGAACAGTATCAAGAGAGTCTATAACTTTACCTCGTTTTATAGTCGCCTACCATACTTTCACTCTAATTTCCCCTCATCTCCTCTTCCCCAACCAAACGAACCTCACTAACAACTAACGGTACACAGCGTTACGAGTCCACTCAACATTACAACCACCGTCGTCAGCATCTCCACCACCAATAGCCGTTCACATCCCAACACACTCCTTCATTCAAACTTTCTCCATATAGAAATATGGATTCCATACCATTTATACATAGCACAGCAATCAAAACTAGTTCATACCATCTTTATCAAATTCAACTCTATATAATTACACAATTTGGCCAAAAACATTCACAATTCTTGCAAGGAACGATTGAAAAGTGTTATTCTTTTCAAAGGTGAAACTTAATTCTAAGTAAACAACAACATATTTTGTGTTTGTGCAGGGAAAAAAATCTTGTAGGTGATTGTGTCGTGTGTCCTGTATGTGTAGATTGAGTGAGGAGGAGAGGAGATTAGTTAGACTACAAATGGAGGGAAAGAGTTCTTCATTGAGGCATGTATGTATATTGTGTTTAGGGACAACCTTCCAATTTAAAGGCCGTCATAAAATTTTCATTCTCACATTACGTAATGTATGCAGAGGAATTTCTTTGATATAGGTAGATAAGTAGATAGATAGGAGTAGTTTGTGTTACAGTCTGTATACGAGAACACAAGCGTCCCTTTCACTAGTTTTTATAATAAGCACGACTCTGCGTCCCCTACGCGCTCTCCAGTATTAGCACTTTGTTTATGTGGTTGCATTCTATACTATAGCATCTGTTTGACTATGTAATCAACTATAGGAGAGTGCACTAGGGATGAAATTTTAAATGACTATCTCTAATTTAGTTTGTGCAGTAAAACGCTTGGAAAGCCACTCATAATGAGAACCATCATCTTTACTACAGTTTTTATTAGAGAGAATTAGTTGGATGGCTGCATCTTACTTTTTCTTACTTTTCTCCTCACAAAAATTCAACTGTGTAAATGTCGAAAAATTGCTCAGCTGAAATGGAAAACGCGCACAATGAATTCCACACGTTTACAAATACTTTCAAATAGCATTTTTGTCTTTCCTTTCTGGTCCTATCTCCATTTGACTCACTCAACTTCACTCTGATTCGTGCAACTCTATAAAAGCAGATCCCATCTTTTCCTATAGGTTTGCTAAACGCGAGTTTAGAGCTTCAGTCAAGTCACGTTACCTTCCATATATTCGTTCGTGTATCCAAAGGTATCTCTACTTATGCTACAAGAGTGAAAATAGGATCAGATATGCTACACATTGTATGTTCAGTGCGATTTTTGCATTACTTGGCAATCTTGTCACCGTTTCTCCTTGTTTTTATGCTCTCTCTGTCCTACGAGGCAAGACTACACGCACAAAAGAGACCTGCATTCACAATACACACGGTGGCTGCGAATTCAGTATGGCCTGTTCCACATTATTCGGAGCGCAGTCTGTCGCTTTGCTTTTATAAATGTCGTCATACTTTTTCCCATTTTTGTTCTATTCTGCTCTGGTGTCGGTGTTTCTCTTTGTCCCTTCTCTGTACATACACAAATTGATAGCTAGAGCACTTAGCTTGCACATACTTGACTATCCCTACTTATGTAGAAATACATACACTCTGCTGCTCCACTGTGTGTACACACAGTGTTAGTGTAAGAAAAACCCTTTTCGGTGTGATGTTGGGAGCCGAGCAGGGCTTTTAATATTGATCGAATGGAGTAAAGTCCAGGGGCAGAGAGACAGCGCCACAGCATTTCACTTGACACAAAAGCTTGTATGAAACTCTCTTCGTCTCGTCTCTCCACCTTTCTGTACATACAGCGGAAAGAAAACTTGTGCTTTCAGCTCAATAGCCGTAGAACCACATGCACACATGCAGTTTACGTATATACGATCATTTAATGTCATAAATAAACTTTTCAAATCTCCAAATCATCTTTCACAAGAAATATTATGGTAGAAATACTTGCTTACTTTGCATTGTTGTTTTATGTGGCTTGTTAGTGTTGCTCATGATGGCTTTGGTGCGCAGAAGAGAAGTTTCAGAGAGAATTCTCCCTTAAATGAGTAATATTAGCAACTAATATGAAAATAGTGAAGTGGAGATAATAGCATAGAAATAGTTGGATTATGTGTAGATAGGGAAGTGTGTAAACGACAGAGAGAGAGAGAGAGAGAGTATTTGGATTAAGTTTACGAGTCTGTTTGTTGTAGCAGCATGACATTTTATTGTATTGCATATGGGAGCCACTAAACCTTTTGATTTATTACCGATTTCCTTAATTATCCGAAACCTCATCCTATTTACCGTTACCAACTACTCTCAAGTGTATGTCTATGTGAAACAGATTACATACACTGTACAATACATATTACCGAATGCCAGCAATGTGTACACGTAACATACATGTAAGCGTACATTAACTCCCTCCCCATCATAGTTCTAACTACAACTCCCATTGCATCTCTACTCGACTCTTTCGTTATGAATGAGAGTCTATTGAAATAATATTAAAGTAGGCATCATATTATATGTACTGTTATATGTAGTCTGGGCTTTTCATATTCTCCAAGTCCCTACGGAAGAAACTATATTGTCCCATTTTAAATCTCTTGTGCGCTCATTCATATGCATCTACAAGCGGTTAATGCTCATTGTCACTGTTCACCGTCCACCGTGTACAATTTCTCCAAAGTCTCCCGACAATGAACTAGTAGCGCTTTTCCAATTTACCAAATGAACTATGGCTACAATGACTTGAATATCACTCTTTCCCTAATTCCCTTTTTAGTGTACTTCTCTTCAAACACATATTAACTGCGAAAACCTAAGCAATTCATCTTTCATTTACTTTGTAAACTTTCCATTCATAGCCAAAGTCTTTCAGTGGGCATCTCTGGTCAAGACAAATCATTTTATTTATTACAAATATTGTAGCATTTGAGAAATTGGTGGAAAGAGAACAGATCAATTTTTATAATATGTAATTTTAAAAGGATCTAAAAGTAAGTTCAAGCAATTACAGCATATGCGCAATGAACAATGATATAAAATTTGGCGAAGCAAAATATTAACAGCGAAATCTTCACACACTGTAATGTCATTAGTATGCTTATTGGCAATACTTTGAAAGTAAGTAGTGGGGCAGGAAACGGTGACCAAAAGAGGGATAGATAATTTTTACGAGGAGATGGATCTGCTTCAATGTTACCCATGAATTCCACTTAGTTTCGGATAGTGTTTGCTGTTTGTAGGGAATTATATTGAATTGACTGGAATCACTGGAACAACAAAAACAAATAGAAGCAGAGTACACGAGAGAATGGAGACAGTCATTTGAGTGGTAGGAAAGGAAAGGGGATGAGCATTGAGCAGGCAAAGGGGATGAAATTGGAAGGGTGGAACGAGAACATACGAAGCATATGGTGAAACGCGTGCAATATGTCCTACCGTGCATTCCATGTTATCTCTTCGAAAGGTACTTTCCCATTGTTCGTGTCTCTCGTAACAACCCTACCGAGCGTATCATTCAAGTGTATACACATGCACACTAGAAAATTTGATTAATTTATATATATATACTTTGTATAGCACTGATGACATATAGTTAGGATTATGTATCGTTTTAACATGAACAACCTATGTATTCTCATGTTTTTTACTGTATACAAAAGAGCTGTAAGATATTTATAGATTCCAGTGTACTTTCACGTGTCGACTTATAAGCACATTGTAGAACTAGGGCGTTCAAGTCGGATTCTCCCTTATGTAGTGCTTTTGATAGATGTCGGACAGAAAATCAAAACAATGTTTTATGAGCTCTCAATAGGATTGGAATGGGGATGAGGAGTCAGTGTCACAAATAGGCAATAGGACATATCAGACCAAAACAAAGCTGACAATGAGCAGCACAGTTCATGAATTTGTGTACATGTACAGTCCAGTAATAATCTCCTACCCTATCCATTGTATGTACGCCTCTGTTGTGAATGTGGTGATGCAGGCGAACAGTACACGCGTCCTAATACGACAGGAGAGCACTTGCCTGTGCAACAGAGACGCACACACAGAGAGAGAGACAGAGAGATTGTATGGAAAGAGTGAAAGGACCTAAAGATGTATTAACGCATACAATAAATATAATTTTGAGTGGATCGGTGGATGGGATAGATGATGCTCTTTTGTGAAGTGAAGCTGGAGGGACTCCCTAATTTGATTTTGATAACAAGTTAATGTAGCTTTTGCTAGATTGCCACCATCAAAACACAGTTGGGAGCTAATCTCTTTCCCTCTCTTGTCAAATCACTTGGATTTTCAGAGCTCATCAAAAACACCGACACCAATTTGCTCAATTTCCATCGAAATTATTTCTCTCATATAAATCACGATGCAGCTACCAAGTGTATTTAATAGGAACTGTACAAATTTGTAATATGTATGTACACGAGGCTAAGTGTGCATTAGCATTGCTTCTACGTGATGGACAGACAAGACAGCCACTTGACAACAGTCTCTTATCTTCAACACTAATCTTCTCACATCTCACTTGACAATTATCTCAACAAGTTATCCACGCAGATTACATCACAGATAACTTCTAGCCTCCACTATCAAACCTTTAACTTCATTTATCTTCACATCATTCAATCTCCCCGTTCTCTCGCTCCACCTTCACTTACATCTTGTTAGTTAGTCTACTTTGTAATTTACATAATTATTTTATACACATAAAAGTACACAAACAATATATGAATTTATTCACATTCAATGTAATTGTATACATCAGTTTGTAATGGGGTGGAGATTTAAATCGCTCAACAAATTCTTTCGCCTTTATATCACAACAAGACACTAAGTGGAAAATACATTTGTGTCGGAGCATCTGTTTTGTGTGTAAAATGGTATGATTTGTACAATTTCCATTGCAATAATCATGTTGTCAATGGATTCCCTCTTTGACCGAATGGCACATTGCATGAAAAGCAAAAAACATAAATATGTTTATGGAATTATGCCAGTTGTTCACACTGCCTTGCTGCATAATGAATGTGGGAAAGCCGGCGTCGAGTCTGTTTGAGACCAGTACATAATAAGTACGTACGTATCACATCGTATAAGAGTATGCAAGAAGACACAAGCACCAGTCCATACTCCATGCACACGCTTAACATTATAATTTCTTCGCTCCTATCCGCACATCAATACATGGCTCTCTCTTCTATCCTCACATCACATGCATATACACCTTCATTTATGGTGTATGTATTTACAGTGGTTTAGTGTAAGTGCATTGCAATGGTTTACACCCATAAACAGATGAAAGTGAAATGACATGGGCTTCAAAATTGAATAACTGAATATAGAGTAACTCGAAAGGTATCCGGTAAGGAGTGTCAGGCTTGGATGACTGTCTTGAGAAAGGAGTGTCTGAGTACGGAAAATGTTGTCCGTCACTCATTAAAACCGTAAAAGAGTGTCACACAAAATACTCGTAGTTGGGTGTCAGATCTTCGACCACGCAAGATTGTCACACATCCAACAGCGGAAAACAGTCACACAGACAATCCCGTGTACCATAGCCACCCACACAACACATTAGGGGTTCACGAGATGAGGTATTTGTTGCAATGATTCATATTTTAAACTAATTACGTACATTAAACTAAAATACGTTTGAACAACTAAAATTTATTGTGTGTATCAGTAGACTGTCATTTCCGCCCAATAATATCATATATCAATAATATGGCAACATTGTTTAATTTTCGTCAATTTCAAAAATTATTTCATTCAATTGACCTCAATTTCTTAGTCAAAAATATAATGCTGTAATTAAGTAATGACAAGCAAAATTGGAACAGTTATTCCTCCATGGTACATGTAAAATTCATCAATTCATTTCTATACTGTATACTTAAGACAAACACGTATGCACCTATAGTTAGTTTAGTGACACTATATCCCTCTAATGTTAGTCTCGATGTTTCTTTAAAGTATGCAATCAGTGTTCCAAGTGGTCTGTATCATTAAATGATAAAATGGGTAAAATTTATGTTCACAAAATGCTGGTAAATGAGAAACACAAATTTTAGTTTGCTTATATTTAATTTTATCCATTCATTCCACAGCACTTTCACATGTATATCGGTATATTAAATGGCAGTGTTACATACATGCTTGTGTGTGCCGCAGTAGTCTAGGAAATTGTTGCTACTCTCTTTGCGTTGCGGGATGTGTGCCAGTCATCTACGCTTAGGGATTGGTGACAGTCTTTTGTGTGGTCGAAGGACTGACAGTCAACTACGATGACACTCTTTTACGTGTTTTAATGAGTTACAGTCATTTGCGTTTTCCGTACTTTCATCAAAGCTTGACTATTCACTCAAAAAGGAGCGACCTAAATAAAAATAATCCTAATAATAAAATAGAGTAACTGGACTGGAATTTTAGAAAAATAGTATTTCTATTATTGTTGTAAATGACACCAACATTTGATTTGGATTTCTTGAGAATATTTTTGCTAAACCATTTGAGCGGGCGGGCTTAAAACCGAGTAAAAATCATCAGTTTTGCTGGATGTTTTTTACTTGGAATAGATCTGACAGTTAAATTTATGACTGATTTGAACATGCACAACATAATTTAAGTCCACTTACTTCAGTTTTACACTGCACTTGCTTTAATTTTATTAGCTATTTATTTCAGTTAACGTTTTGAATTAGCTCCTTCAGTTTTAAGCCTCTTCATTTTCAGCAACTCCATTTTCGGTCTCATATCATTTAAATTTCATCTATTTATGGGTGATTCCATTGCAATGTAAGTATCGTGTAGGTACATTAAGTAGCTGCAGCCGCAGCAAATGTAAACTCGAATAACCTTACGAACAGTGTTAAACAAACGCCAAGAGCATATTGAGAACAAATATTGGAACTCTATTCATAATTTATTAGGAAAGAGCAATCAGCCATCAAGACTTTTATTCACACAAACAATGAATCCATCTGCGTACTTTCATGCTGTACTCACCCACTTATGAATTTGTTTATCCTTTTCTCACCTTTTCTCCAATTTTCCTTCTCGCAACTTTCAGTACTCATTGTACTTATTTAGTCAAGAGCAGTCTCGGTGCAGACATCAATTCATAAACATTATGAAAGGAAAATTGCTCGCTTTTTTCACTTTATGCATTCAGCTCAAAAGGAGACTTGTTACTTAAAATGCTGTTTATTTAGTAAGTCCGTAAGTATTTCAGATTTTAAAACTAGCAATTAACTCCTTGGATATATTTTATGTGTTATTAAAACCCCAGGTTTTTTGGGGGGTTTTGGGGGTTGGTTTTTTTGTGCCATGTTAAGTGGGCAGCATATAGTACTACAACTAATAAGTTCTAACTTAAGGCAATTTTCCCAATATTTCCAATAACCAGGATATATAAAAATGCACAAATAGCTAATTATAACACGAAAATTTCATTGTATCGGTAATACATTTGATAATCGTTCATCCCCGATTCCCGATTTGTATGCTTATTTATACGATGAATTATGACTTTACTCACTCCAGCTTACTACAAACAACAGCTAGTAGCCATTTCTCCAACTCTATTGGCAATTTATGTGTATTTAAAAAAAACCCAACCCTGACCCCAAAACCCCGACCCGCAACATTGATTTTATATCAATGTTTCGGGTGAAAAAGCCCAAATAAGTATTTACTACAAACATTTATTTAAAAGTAGCACAAACATTGATACAAGATAATAACTAATAGATATACAATTTTGTGATTTGAAATTACAACAATCTTCCTGTTGTCAGCTTTTGGCTGGAGATGTTATCAGCTACGGTTAACCAAAGTTACAATGTGTAACTGAAACTAGTGGTTACAATTTTTGTAAGTATTCAGTTATGTAACTTCAGGCTTTGCATTAAGTAGCCCTCTGTTTCCGTTATATTTACTCCAACCAGAACTTATTCTGCGAACACTCGAGCGGTTGTGATATCAGAATAAGTTAGGCATCATCTCTTCTAGAATTATATTAATCTCTCAGTTATTAAGTTAGTATCTGTAACAAAGTTGAATCGATTTTTGTCTTGAGTGTTAACAATTACAATATTCAAAACTTACGGAAACGAACTCATTGTTAGACACCATGTCAAAGATACTTTAGCAAATGCAAGGAATTCAAGACCATCTTAAAATATTGATATGGATCACACATAAAGATGCAAACTAACGTTAATTTGAATGCGAATATTTACATTAAATCTGAATTCTTTGTCAATAAAATCATTGTAAAATTCGATGTCAATAAAATTCAAAAAGATTTTCGAAATCTATGACTAATGATTTATATTAGGATATCCATTAACAGTAACCGGTATTTCCATTGCGTAGTGTAACCGAAACCGTAACCGGTGGGTTACGTTTCAGTAACATTGTACAAACGAAACCCATAACAGAAGAAGCACTACGTGAAATTACTTCAGAACTAAACGGAGCCTTTTTTTAATGATTGAACTTGGTTATATTTTTCTATGAATATATAAAATAGATACAACAATTTCTCCAAATGTTCAACGATACCAATACGCAGTTACAATTTAACCGTATATCCAAAGAACTTTTTTTGAGTTCATAATCCCTTCAACATGTTTAGTACATGGATCGTCGTGACTCGTCATATGCACTCGAGAGTATAAGAATGTGAATCGAATACATTCTGTGCAAAAATGTCTTTGTAATTTGGCAAGTGGCAGGATGATGATAATGTGAGACTGTATTAAATGGTTTAGGAAGAAAGTGCTATGTGTACAAGTGAGTGAATGCGAGAGGCCTGCAGATGGGATGTCATGTTGGTTAGAAGAGTCTCAGTTTGAGGAATTTGAGTGGTTAGGAGTAATTCGAGGCGGGCGCGCAGTGGGTTCTTTAGGTTAGACGCTTTCGATTTGAAGTGTAGGAGCAACTAAATGGCAAATAGACGGCTTTCTCGACGCCTCATGAATTATTCATCGACATTTTGAAATTTCACTTGAGTCGCATATCGGGACTCGGTTTTCCCGAGCAGATTAAGTGGCATCATATGCCCATCTTCCCATCTTCCTCCTTCCTTAATCTAGCTAATTCTGATTGAATATCTGTGATCCCATGGCAGACTCGAGACATCTGCCCCCTCCACTCACTCACTCACTCGCTGGCTCACTAGCTAGTCGCTTTCAAATACCAGTAGCCATATAGTCTGTAGTAGTCCCCCACCACTTTACTTACCAACAGCCAAAACCCGCGGATCCCACTAATGTAGCTAAAAACAGAGATATGCTTCCACCTTAGATTTCAGTTCCCCAATAGAAAATGCCCCGTTAGATCAGTGTAAGTAGTCACTTGAGTGTCTCGTTGCTTTTCGCTTAGTCCTTTTCCTATCTCCGTCCCATTCTCTTGCCTAACAACCACCTTGGCCATAATTCTTCTCATTCCCAACAACAACAATCAGGACAGTCACTCTCCACTGACGTGCATTCACTTCTACCTCTTCGATTTGACTAGAACCAAAACCCTCTTTCGGATTTTATTAAATCCTGACTTGCAATATAAGAATGCGCGAATCGAATCTCTTGTTTTGTGATTACACCAGTCCTCGCTTCCTGTCCTTGTCTCTCTCAATGCATTTGGCATATTGTATGTGTGCATTGTGCCATTACATCAAGTCAAGTAATTTTTTGTACAAGTAAAATATGCAGTAAATAGTATTACAACTAATAAGTTCTAACTTGAGGCAATTTTCCAAATATTTCCACTAACTAGGATATATAAAAATGCATTTCAATGACTTTACTCACTCCAACTTACTTCAAACAGCAGTGATTTGTATAGTTAGTAGTGGTTTGGTTACTCTAATATTTATCATTATTCCAGTGGAAACTTTGGTAATGGCTAATCATTTTTAAAATAAATAGAATTTTCAACTTTCTTACTTAATAAGCATTTTCTGAATCAATGATAAAAATCACATTAGAGGAGGAATGAAATGTATAAATAAATGGACAAGACAATGCACTAGAGTTACATTAGGGTTTACGGTTCGAATGATGAATGGTTTTATTTTTTGAGCTGACGACACTGACTCAACTCCACCAGACTACACATGGCAATTTTCTCGTCAACTCACCTGACTATGAAAAAATCGACTGGAGAATTGTGGTTGTACTGTAAATCAGTTGGTTTGGCACACGCCAAGATAACAGTAAAGCACGAATTGGAAGACAGGAACAAACATAGAGCTACAACTACGGTGAAACCACTCGATACTTTTTGTACTGCCTATTCAGTTTTATTGCAGTGACAAGCCCATGCACCATTTTCCACACACCAAGTGCTGTAGTCAACCAAATATTAGCCTAGACTGCAACAATATTTTCTTCGGCTCGACTGCGATACGTAATAGTAGTACTCCTCTCGGAACTTATGATGATTCGAATGGAATTGAATGCCCTAGAGTATTCACTGGCCACATTGATAGCTACATGTAAGGAAAGCCACTAGACAAATGCATTTATCTAATAATATCTAGAGGTACTTATTCAATACCCTGTCTTGTATGCACAGTGTGTTGGTAGAAGCACGTGAGATGTCTGCAGAGAGAACAGAAGTGTCTACCTATGTATTTCCTTCCACACGTTCAATTCTTACTCTACTGTAGAATGGGTAGGTAGGAAATTGGAAGAACTCACACATGTCATCATCATATATTACTGTGTATTGTGGTTTTATTTATTATGTAGGGCTCGAAAATGAAATGTTCTCTTTGCAAGCGGATATGTTCGTCGACGTATTCAGCATGCAATTCAACTTGAGGGGATCTAATTATTAGAAGTTGGAAACAAGCACCGAGTGAGATAGGACCAACTGTGTGCTCCGTGCCAAAACAAATATAACTATATGACATGAAATCCTTTCATGAGCCTTCGTTACCATTACACCATCAATACAGATAATATTATTATTACTTGTTCAGTGAAGTGATACGAATGATTTCATATCTCTCCTTTGCTGTACTTACCTATAATTAACTATTCTCAATCACGATATCATTTCAGAAAATAGTGGCATTTTATTTCTAGTGACATGTACTACTTCTGTATTTCACTGTCCATCATATAATATAAAATATACTGTGTCTGTCGCTGTTGCTGCAGTGTAGTGTCAACTGCATGGATATGGGTGGATGGATGTCCAACACGAAATCACACTTAAAACCTAAATGTAATTGTAATACCTGCAGCAGAAGAAACAATTCAGACTATTTGTCTCTGTTGTATAAATCAGATATATAAAACCAGGTTTATGAGAAAGTTGTAATAACTTTAAAAAGCGTAGATGTGAAAAAAGATAAGTTAATTTTAACTTGTGGAACAAGCTGCACCATAAGTAGACAAGGGGACAGTACTTCTTTTCTTTCTCAGCAGACCAACTGTGTAGCTCAGCTGAATCATCATACATGAAGGAAGAATCTCAGCCATATTTGGCAGAATAAAATAAGAACAAAATTACACTACACGGCTACAATTATTTAAACTGTATAAATAATAAATATTTTGGAAAAATAATACATTTGGAGAAACACATTAGTATTTCTGCTACTGTGTGCCTTCTTTGTTTCTTGGAACAGAGAGTTAAAATTGGTTGAGCAGCTCTCATTTATCGTTTACTATGTTTATGTGCACTAACAGTAACGAGCACCTGCATTTCTCCGTACATAACGTGTAGAACATATGCATATATAACGTATGCGTGCAGAAAACGGGGAAATAAAAGAGGGAGAATGGTGAGGAAATATTCGATGGAGGGTTCAGAGAAAGTGGAAGTAGTGGATAGGAGATGAGGTCGGCTTAATTTAAGATGTGACCCACAAAACATCAAAATACACTTTGGTCTACTTAGTTGTGAATTTTTTGGCTGTCTATGAACCTTAACTGAAGCTCATATTGTTGGAGAACTGACAAACACAGATCTCATTTAGAAAAGGCACTGAGGCTCTCACACACACACCACTCCTTTCAATATTAGCCCCGTATACTTGTAAACTGGATCTTGCATGCAATGTCTCCAGATGCAAGGGAAGCAGTAGCATTCCGCCATCACAGCTCAATAGTTGAAAACAGATCTTGTTGCTCCTTCAGAGAGATTCAATCAATCTAATCCCCATTACATTTCATCTATTTCTTTCTTATCCGGCGAGTTCCCATCCTGTCCTTCAGAGCATCCGTGCAAACGGAAGGAATCAGAGAAAATTCAAAACCTTACTTACATAGCGCTGCATACTATATGAATACATTAAGGGGTTGTTGTGGTGGAGAGTGATCTGATCAGATCTCATCTCATGTTGCTTTCCTCGTGAGAAAACGTGCGATCTCCGTAACGAAGTCTAAGTGAGATCTGTGAGCTATTCTTGACAAGACTATACAATCTATCTGTCTACGGCCACACTATGCATAGATACACTTGTCTGTCAAATAGACTACATTATTTCTATATAAATCTATATAAATCGTTGCGCAAACAGACATGCACGCCCTGCTTCTTCACCAGACGAGGAATTGAGAGTGAAGCCACAGTGAAGATATTTAGCTGTAGATTGGGTGGATTTGATATATAGTATACATGAGCTGCGTAGAGGCAGTAAGTATTCGGTGGAGACGTGAATTGTATCTGTACACAGAAGGTCTGTGTGAGAGAGAGAGAGAGAGAGAGGATAAAGGTGAGATTGTGGAGAGCGGAATGGAATTGAGTTGAAGAAGGAGACTCGACAGGCAGATAGTGAGAGGGACGTAAATCAGCTTAAGGTTTAACATTTGACCTAAACACCTTGCCTATTCAATAACACACTTGGCACTCTCATTAAATATACACCGGCGTCTTTAACTATGTATGTCGCTCTCCTCCCAACCAAATCTTCACACCACACTCATGCTGCTTCCAACACCAACATCAACATCAAGCACGTCTCTGTGGATTTACTTCTTGTTGGTGCTCTTCCACACCACACTAGGAGACTGTGCTCTCGGCTCTATCTCTAGCTTCATGTGCACACTATAAGTTTCTGCACAGTACAATCCAGTCAGCACCATGTAGTCTCTACGACCTATTATAACTCGTCTCTGTGGCCCCTCACTCTTTCCAAGTAACACCAGTCTAAGTAAGTGCAGAAATGTAGCCGCCAGTAGCTACTTACTAACTGGCATTACTTCGTCCTCATCCGAGCTCCCACTGTGAACCAGCATTTACACATTTAAATAGTAGTCACTCCATCTTATCCACTCATCAACTTATGCACTAAACTTAACTCGATTCACGTTGCCCACCATCTATTCAATCTATTTCTGCACACCTTCCCAGAGGCTCATCCCTCCTACTCATGTTTTTATGTATATATGGAGAAAACTGGACGCCCAAGAAAGCACCAGACAGAGATAAATAAGTAGAAAGAGAAAAATCTCTTCTTCCCTTCACGCTACGCTCATCTTGCTCTTTCTTAGTCGAGTTGATCTGCACACTCTAATTTCTTCACTCGTTTTTCTACACAGATCTGCTTTTCTCATCTCTCAGCACTCATCTATGCATCCTTTCACACACAGGTCTTTGAATCACTTTAACCAAACACACCATTCACTTCTTCTATAGTCCTACTTCATCAATTGTATTTTATAAAGGCATTAATACATGTAGCAAATTTTTCTTTAATCACCCATCACGATGGGATTACTAAATAGTGATTGATTTGAATTGTGATTTAATTCGTTCCCGCCAAATTCACTGGTCAAATTTTTCAACTGAATTAATTTTATGCAGTTAAAATAGGAACCGCACTGTTTTTACAGTTTTTGGCACAAAAAATTCTGTTGACATGTTAAATATTGTATTTTAATATCATTATTTATAGGTATTATTCATGCAATTGCACTTCATAAAATGACATATTTCTCAATTATGTATATACGTGCATCTAGCAATTTTAACATTTGAATTTATGACAATAAAAGGTTAATACGCATTAAACATTTGAAATAGTTATTCATAATCAATCTGGTCTTAGAATAATAATATTTATGGGAAAAGGGCGTATAACTAACAACGTATTAATTAAAAAATACGGTTCCTGTCCTTAGTCAAAACTATGGAAAATTCCGTATTTTTTTGAGGACACGTAATCACGTTCATATAACGTGATAAGGTGAGCGGAGCTAGCATAATATTTGTCTAAGAGAGTACATATTATGTAGAGATACACAGAAAAGTCATTGATACGGGTATGTCCTATTGTGAAGACTAGCTTCCTTCCTATAGGAGGTACTCTGCTCCCCTATGGTACTATAAGGTTCCGTTACGTTCTTAACCGCTCCATAGACATAGACTATACACACAGTCTATATTTATAGTATGTACAAGAACAGTCGAGACACATGCAACGAAATCCGTACCGGTGAAAAGTTCGTGACTCGCTTTTCCATAAATCTAGGTAGTCAATATAAGCTGTTGTGAATAATTTAGCATAAAGTCAATTTCGCAGTTCACCAAACCATTTACGATGTGCACTACTTTATTGACTCTATATAGATAGAAGAGTTATGAAGAGTACACTTACTATGGCGTGGCGTTGTACGTTTAGGTACTTGTCCTCCTGCATTTCACACAATAAACAAAACTGGCGAGTAACTCTTTCAGACCTTCTAGGACATTCCTCGCTATGAAGATTACTCGACTATGAAGATAGTCTCTCTCACACAACTACTTCGGATTGCTCACAATCACTCAGTTCTCCCTTTGTGCAACTTATAATTCCTTACTATGTGGCACAGCTCCTACATGGCAATTAGTTTCGATTATTTACTATGCAACTAATGCTGTGACCTGACTCAGTAGCTGCCTTTAACAAAACACAGCTATGCTATAGCTGTGTGGGATACAGTATATTTAATAGACTTGTTGTCATAGCTGGCCAAAAACTCGGCTGCAAAATACAGAGCAAGCCTCAAAATACATTTCATTTGACTCTTGTTCCCAAAATACAAATTACTTTTTTGAATCTTGTATTCAAAATACAAAATGCATTTCATTTGACTCGGTCAATGTAAGCCAGTGGTTGCATCGCTTGTAGCTCGGCGCCTTAAAATACAAATTATAGAATATATTGCTTGGCAACTTAAAATACAAAACATAAAATACAGTACGATGCCCAAAATACGCATTTTAAATACTTGTAATTTGACCATCTATAGTTTGCTGTAGTGTTCCATAGACTGTAGTCACAGAGTACACTGATAAACGTACCGTTAACTATAATTACGGGTGGGTATCAATCCTTAAATCAATTTCAGTGTTCTAAGTGTCTTTACCACTTGGTAAAAACCGGGTGGTAAAAACGGTAAAAATGCACAGTAGATATTAGGTGGTAAGTGGTTCAAATGGTTAAAACGGTATAAACAGCAAAAACATCATTTTATTTAACGCTAGTAAGTAAGGAAAAGTAGAAAAGTATCTTTCAATGCTTCCGTAACTTGGTCGCGTTGCGTATTTCTTCACTGTTTGCTAAGGACAGATACGGACGCCTGCCTCGATTCACCTTTTCGTTCATACTGATGTTTTCACAAATTCAGAAACCTAATGAGTAGGAGTGAGTAATCAATTACGAGGGTACCACCAAGAATTGCAGCAACAGAGGTGCTTTAAATATTGATTTAACACTTTCCTCAAAATACTGTTTATCCACTTATTTTACCGTTTTTACCGGGCGTGTGGTAAAAATGGAGCCCGGGTGGTAAATTTCGAACACTGATTTCAATTTAACATAAATTGCAGGAAAAATAATTATGCTCGATAACATTGTTTGCAAGCTCACTTGCAATGTTGCAACGAATGGAATATTTAGCATAGAGGTTGAGAAAATGTTATTAGGTAAGTACATGTTTACATGTGGGGATCCTTTTCGTCATACTTTTTCCCTTTGACATATTCAAACCTCTTAAATTCACAAGTACGTATACGTGATCTAGCACATACTACTAAAAATTTCATTTCCAGTATTTGGCGAGAAAAGGAGGCAATTATATGATGACGACAAGTAATTACTAAAAGACTGTGAGGAATGAGCAAACAAACAAAATGTTCCTGTTGGCTTGTACACTAGCTAAATTCTAGTATCTAGCATGACAAAGCCATATTGCCAATAAAAATTATGTGGATCAGAATTAAACATTTGCAGGGGTTAGTATCATTAAGTGTTCAATAGAGAGAAGGTCAAATAGCGTTGGTTGGTGGTGAGGTGAAAAGTGAATTGATAGAATTATAACAATGAAATGTGGATGGTTTATTGATGGGGCATGAGAGGAAACTGGTTGTTGGTAACATTCATATAAGCACTGTTTATTTTAAGACATGTGTTTACGTACTTATTGTCGTGTTCGTAAAAGCCGCTCGATTAGTATTTGTAAATGATAGAAGAGCTCACGTTTATTTATGTGATTAGGTAGTAATTCGTTTAAAAATGAATTTCTCGGCTGCATAATTGACTACAAGGCTAGACTTCATTCAATTCGTTGCATAGTTAAAGCGACGACGAAAGTCAATGGCAAAGAGTGACACGGCTATAAAGTCAACACGTCAATAGCTAACTATAGAGCAGCCATCGTCGTAGTAAGTGAGTCAAAAGCCTTTCACAGTTCACTTTATCTTGCGTATTATTGCATCATTAACTTTTTAAATGATGCATCAGTAAAACCATACAATTTACTTTGTAGGCACTACATGTAGTTTGTGATTCAGTCAACTGGCAGCGTATCGCTATCATTGACTTCACTCTATCCATAAATATACATATAGATACGACAAACAACATACTACAATGTTATGTACATACATAATGCATAGCTACATTCATAGCTCCATTGAAGCTACAGAGCAGCAAAATGGAAAGAGTATAAAAAATTGATAATAAAATCCAAGTCTTTGCTTAAAGCATTAATCCGATGAATATTTAACGGGTACTCTTTAGAATATTCAGCCATGCCTCACTGCATATTTAAGGACAGTTCATGTAACGTACCACCTACTATCTCGAATACTACTACTACTGCTACGACTACTATTATTATATACAACCACTATAACCAGGGCTGTGAACGCTGCTCCTACAGTCCTCAATGGCAAAGGCTTGCCATACCACAAAATCTTGTTCTTTCTTCACACTTTTCCACACAGTTTCCAATTTAAAATGTATGCATTCTATTCATACATTCATATTTCTGTTGTACAATCACCTGTCTTGTCTAGTCTTTATTTTTTATGAACTAACCCATCCACTCTTCGTATTCTGCAAACAATCTGGTCAATGTATTCTCAGTCAGTATATTCATCTCTCTCTTTCTCTGTAAGTGTACTCGAATCTCGGCTGTCTCTTTCCTTCGCCTTTTCAACGGTCGGCTTTAAATTGCTACACACACACATAAGCACAAAACCCCGAGTTTTTCACATCCTATTTAGTAAATAAAGAGCAAATATTCCATTCTGTCTCCAATAAACTTTTTTTTATTACATTGAATCCCATTCGCGTCCAACCTTCTTTATTCCTGGTACGAGTAAATTACATTTAATTACTCGTAAATACACGTTAGATTATACATACATATATATACCATTATACAATTGGGAGGTATCGTTGGAGCGGGGAGCACGGTCAGCTGTGCTTTTTATTTGTAAATACACCCTAGTGTAAATAAAGTTAATAGATGGTTTTTTTTATACTATAGATACTATGAAAGGATAGGTAAAAGCATAGCACGGAATTGGTGCTTGACCGATTCGCATGGAAAATTGCGCATTAGTTGTTTTATTTATTGATTGATTTGATAGACAACGGTTGATTTATAGCCGGTAGCGCTACCCACTCTACAGAACCATTTAGAAATGTAGAAATGTTGTAAGGCACTGGAAGTATAGCACACACATTGGGTAATATGTAACTTACTGGGATATAATTATTCACTCCCACTTCCCGTCAGCCATCGACTTTGTAGATTTTTGTGCACGATGTGTAGAAACTCGTATAATTACATTTATTGGGTACGTTAGCTGGTGAAACTAGGAATCGCTGTTTTGAATCTTGCAATACTCTTACTAACTCTGCAAATAAATATACAAATACCTAGTTCTGTCTGTACGTAGAAGTAAATGGAGCGGAAGGAGGTAATAATAATTATGGGCGATTACGACTACATTGTATCATTAGAGGGTTACTCTATATATAATTTACACTTTTCAGTGTATATAAAACAAAGTCTGCCTCTGTTCCCATCATTTGTTCCTGACATCATATCTCAATCATTGTCATTGTATCCATTCCCGTCTCTCTCTCTCAGACTCTCCAATACGTCAGCACACCCTTATCCATCTTCTCTAACCTATCCAGGCACTACCCCACTTCATCCTTACTACAAAGTCCTTCGTATAATCTGAACAACTGCGGCACAAGACCCTTTTCCCCATCAGATACTTCAAACAAGTGTTCAAACAGAATTCCATTATGGTCCAGCCACGTCACGTTCACCTTGCAAAACGGAAGTTGCAAAGACACTAAGGTCCGGTTTGAGTCCAACGTTGGAGGCCGTAGCACACTTGGTTACATATCCAATGGTTATGTTAAGGAATAACTTGAATCGATTGCGTAAATCACACAGTGTCAGCTATTTAGTTAGCGGGTCCAATTCTTTTGTGAAACGTAGTCTAAATGGCTGGAAATGGGCAAGGTCCCTCTTTGCTAACTTTTGTCACTTCTTCAAAATTAAAAATCGATTTGAAAATAAAAAAATATCTGATTTATGAAAACCAAGTGCTTACAATGCATTTTGGAATGCTCAAGTAGCTTTTGGTGGTTCCAATACAGCTAACTATCATTTGAAACAATATGGCGAGCAGACACTGACGAGTATGAAACATTTTCGAGTCAGCATTTTGTCCGACGTAAAATCGATGAAATTGGAGACAGGAATGATCTGATTATGAGTATATACTATATCCAAACTCAATAAAGCAACTACTGTCTGTATATTTCTTACAAATCTATTTGCAGTATCAGTGAGTATAGCATAGGAGAGCACAAGGTTATACCACAACATAGTTTTCCTAAAATAAGAACAATCAAGCAAAATGAATAAAGCAAATACTATAAAGGAACATTTCAATGACCATATTCGAGTCATCCATAAGTACCGGGAGTGCATCCGTATGAGAGTGTGGCTAATGCTATTAGACGTCGGCTACAGCCAACCGAACTGATAAAAGCAAGTGGGAGGATAGACCAAAGCAAAGGAAGGAAGAAAGAAAAATCCTCAAATTAAATTGAAAGTCTTAACTCTCTTTCTCTCGCTCTCCCCGTCCTTGTGCCCTCTCCTTCTATCTCTTCTAATTCTATTGAAGGAGCATGTACTTACTTAGCAGAGAAGGAAAGCCCCTTTCTATTCTAACAACGTAAGAAACTTACACTTTTTCAATCCAATTTTTATCTTTTCCCCCAAAACCCTTCGGATGACCTAGAAACTCATTGAAATTTGATTCTTTTCGAATGCCTTCATGCTTTACTTTCTGTTCTACAACCGTTGTAAGCTGGTATTTACACACGTGCCAGTACTATGTGTGCACATCCCTTTAGCACACATTCTCTTTTATAGGTTCCACACTTAACTGGAACAATTTCTCCAGCTACGAATCATTTTCTATGATGATGGTTATATTTGGCAACGGGTTTTCATTATTTCTGTCGTCCAGCGTACCCGTCTTACTTTGTATCATATATTTCTAAAGTGAACATATTTATACACAACAATGCAATGTAAGCGTACATACGGAAGATGGAACATGGAAGACGAACAAAAATCACTTTTGCAGTTTCCCGCCTGGCATCGGCCAAGGTGATTTTATTTTTCCAGATACGTTTTTAATGCTGGTAATTCTCAATATTCTACTACAGCCTTCAACCTACATATTTACGTGTTTATCGATTGAACCCACTAATACCTATTATTATGCTCATTCATGCAAAAACTACATACATACGCTTAGGAGGCATGTAGATATCCCTGCCTAGTAAAATGCACAATATCACAATTGATAATGGAAGGAAGGGAATAATGAGTGGTGCTCCCAAGTCATGTTTACTCAGAGAATAGACCGCCTTGCTTTTTGCTGCTCTCTGTCTCCTCTGCTTTGGATTTCTCTCACTAATGCTAGTATATGGACAACGAATATTCCATTTCCTAGTTTTATATTACTAGAGTAGATACTTGAATACTCGTAGTAGTTTCATTGTGCGTACAGCCATACCGTGCGGGAGTCTCCGCTGTCACTAACAACACCATTTGCCTCACAACATGTACATAGTTACGTCCACACATCCATGCATTCCACATTAATATGCACAATTTATTGAATTACATATATATGTATGCATACATGTTTCCCGGCCAGAGTTTTTACAAGAAATGAATTTTTTATTATCCGAGCACAATGGAAAGGTTGTCGTGCCGTTTGAGTGGCTACACTCGAATGCCAAAGCAACAACAGTATAACACGACGAGCGCACAGAAAGGACACACCAACAACCCAAAAAATGAATTGGGAAAGAAAACAAATTGCCTGTAAAAGAAGAAAATGGAGATACTTTCAAGAATTCCTATTATGTCACACAAATGTGCACAAAACAGAAATAATAATAAGAACATTATCTCAATACACAGTACATGCACACACATGTATATATATATATATATATATGTGTATATACCACAACATGACATCATCTAAGTACGCAAGGAAAGTTGTTGTTACGACGGAGGTGGAACGAGAGACGCAGACGAGACAAGCCATATCAGTCAAGAGAGCTTCCTCGTAAAGAAACGTGAAAAGAAAGAAGACCAACTTTGCCAGCTCTATTTTTTCCTTATATGTATTATTCTGTAGCTGCTGCTCAACTAAAGCCTGTAACATGTAACTACCATTCTTTGCAGCCAGCACACTGGAAGGGAAGGAATACACTTATTTGTAAGTAAGTATTCATACAGAGAGAAAAGTATCTGAGAGCGAGTACAATAGGGTGCTCATTTTGCTCAGTCAGTACTCATAATATTAGAAGGTAGATCGGGACTGTTGGGCAGGTAGGCAAATGATAGATAGATTGAAAAAAGAATTTCTTTGACGCTAACTACATGTATACTTATATACATCTGCATGCACACTTTTATAATTTTTGGCTTCTGCTTGTATATTTTCAATTTGTATATACCGTGAAGGAAAATTGATTGTGTGTATAGGCAGGTAGATACTACCTTATGTAGTAAGTAGTGACCGTGTGGGGAGACGTGAATTTGCTGTTGGACAAAGGAGGAGCTGGTGAATGGTCATAAGGACCATTTGTCAGGTTGGTGGTTATGGACTTTAGTGAATGAATTGATTGAATTACAAGTGCAGAGCTATCCACACACCGACACTCACCCTATGCACTCAAACTCATTGTACTTATTTATATGTGTTCACAAGAACCTTAGAGAAAATTCAGTTCTCTTTCGTTATCGCAACTGCAGGGAACGTTGAGAAAGTTCCCACAATGTGTCCAACTCAGGTCCACGAACTTAACGACTTTTGTGTTGTTAGTCACTTATGGTAAATGAGCCCTTCCTGTCTCTACTCCCGTGTCCTTACCTTCCACCATCCAATGTAGACTCTATCTTCGTGGCAGACTTTTCTTCAAATCTGATTTCATTCTGGTTCACCATTAAACAGAATTTAGTGGTCAAAACATTACAAGCGGTTTTTTTGTATTCCCCTGTTGTTATTAACCATAGTAATTCTTTTTTTTTAAATGCGCGTACTGTTTCAAATGTTTATTCACAATTTGATATCCACTGTAATATGTGCATCGTTTATTGATGAATAATGATGTGGTATTCATATCTGTTATAAATTGTTATGTGATTTTTCTCTTTTTCAATGATGTACGAAATTAATAATATCTTAAGAATCTACTGTAAGATTTCAGTATGAACAGAGAAGTAGCATTAATTTGTTTTTAAGCCTTTTTAATTTCTAAATTAAGTTGCAGGTTTCTCCAATTCAAAACACTGGGGATTATATGAATTTGAGATTAGGCGGTTCTGTGAATATTCTTGAATAAATCAAGCTAAATATTAAAATATATTTGGAGTTCATTAGCAACAGAATCAGAATTTGTATTTACATTAATTCAGTTGCCTATTCCAAAAGGAACACGAGAACATCTGCACAGGATATGAACAGAATCATTCAATGCTTAAAAAATTACAGCATTCAACCCGCTGATAAAAATAATATAAATCTCTTTAAATGAATAAGGATAATTTTAAGAAAACAGTAAAAACATAAATATTACTAAACATATACATTTGTTGTCTATCAGCAGCAATTTTTTCGGTAACAGGTTTAATGATTTCATTGTAACTAAAAGTTCTGCATAAATCCGATTGCGAAGAATTTTATTTCGTAGGTACACACTAGCACTACGCACATACCGTTGTCTGCAAACCTTATGGTGCCTTAAGCTAAAATAAAGCTATGAATCATGTGTGCTGGAGCTTCCAATGCTTGGAAATAGGAAAAACGCAGACATAAAACAAAGCTGCATAATTCAATAAGATGGTATCTTGTAGATTATGCAATATAATCATTATGTGTGCATGAATTACCGTAAATCCTCTAATAAACTGTAGACCTTCAATGAACTCCGGGTCTGAAATCAAACTAAAATCATAAACATCGGCTCTCTAATAAATTCCGGGTACAAATCATAAGTGCATGCAAAGAGAGGTAACTGATCGGCGGCATGTAAATTTGAAATAAATTTTGTTGTATTTTTGTTATATACAGCGTGCAATTCAGTATTATGGCAGAAATACAGATATACTAAATGTGGAGAGGTTAACGAGATTATTGCAAATTTAATTGATATAGTTTAGTAAATAGTAGAGAAAATTTGTAACACAAAACACAATGCATAAAATGCCTCTAATAAGCGCCCGATTCGTACTAATCTCCGGATCATCGGCTAAACTCCCCCGGCTTTTCTTAGAGAGTTTACGGTATTCATTTCTCAATTCTAGCTACAGTTTTCTGACAAGAGCTTACTTACAATTAGAGATACAGTGATCAATTCAATAATTCTTTCGACTAGCGTAATAATAATATAGGTAGTAATATTTGAATTATCCCCTTTATACCCAAGAATTTGGTTAGAAACACAAATTGTATGTGAGCAAATTTTATACAAAGGATTTTTTAAAATTAGGTTATCTTTTTCTATTAAATTTGCTCACGCAGGCTAAAGATTTGTATATAGTAATAATTCAAACAGAAAATGTTGCAATTTCTTATTTCTGCAGTTTCCAAGTCACAACTAAATACATTGTTGGAAACGTTTTTCTGTGCCTAACGGGAAACTTAATTGAAAGATGGGTTATATTTTTAATATTTAAGCCTAAATGAACAAATTTAATGACTCCATATTACAAATTGCAATTACAAATTACACTGAAAGTTTGGAATTAAAATTGTAATTTAATTAAATAGGTGAACTTCCCTGAAATTATAAATTATATTCTTTTACCACATTGCCCTGAAATTACAAATTGCATTCGTTTATGAATTACAAATTACATTCGTTTACCACATTGCCCTAAAATTACAAATTACATGCTTTTCCTATCCTGCCATGAAATTACAAAATACAATTACGTAATTAAATTACATGTCAACTTACAAATTACAATTACGTAATTAAAATGTATTACAAATTACAAATATAAATACCAAATGTTTTCTTTGATAACCAACGAAATGTCAATTGTATTAAAAAGAGGAAGTATAAAATGTTGCGCTTTTTAAAGATTACAAAACGTGGTTGCATTATAATGCACGACTCTATGTATGTTTACTTATATGTTTCTACACTCTAGAAATATTATGATGGAAGGAAGAGTATACATATAAAGAATTTTTGTATTTTGTTGGCCCATAATTACTTCACCTACGCCTCAACATCTAAATGTAAATTGTAATTTCAACAGTACTTTAATTGCATTATGTAAAGAAGCGTGAAGTTACAATTGTAATTTAATTGCACACTACAAATAACGGTCGAAATTACAATTGTAATTTAATTACATAGGAGCACATTTCCCTGAAATTACAAATTACTTTAATGTAGTTTGCCCTTATATGTATTTAAACATAAATTCAGTAACCTCAAATTTCTCTAGATCGGAAAAGCGGTTAGAAAAGTTTGCAAGCTTATGCAAAAGTGGATTGTTTACACGACTACATTAATAATAATAAGATACGACGAGTCTCCAGGAGGGGGGCTTAAATGCAGTTTAAGTAGCCGGCTCAAGTATATGGACCAGACTAGACTAGATTATAAGTGATTGCACATATCCGTAATTGGCGGATTACCGCATTTGCCACTAACCTGTTCTCACGTAGAATATCTAAGACAGAGCGAGTCCAGATGTTTATTACCTAAAAGTAGAAACCCCATAAAATTTTTGTTTACAATTATTTTGTGCTGTGAGAATGTGTAGCACAAGACATTATTATTTTGCTCGAGTCTTCAAGTAATGCTTACGAAGTGTAGCGAGGATGTTGTTTAAATACAAATAAAGGACGATGAGCTTACGGAACATTTGAAAGGAATTTAGTGCAATACTACATTTTGAGAGCACATACACAGAAGCAAGGCTACTTGTACTTTCTAGCTATACTTATTTTTAGTTGCATGTGACTTGGGTGTACAAGTAGGGATACTTTGTTTGAACCTTTATAATATTATGTTATGTAGTGGCCAGCATTAATGTCTGTCTGGTGCGATAGATTCATCAAAGCGTTAGAATCACCAATGGGAAATTGCATCAACTCCCTGCACTAGATAAATAGATGAAACCGGATAAATTCGATGAATTGTTCAACCCCTACAAACGCACACAGAAAGGTTCAAGTAACCCAACACAAGGCTTGAGAGTACCACCTCTGACATTGACATTTAATGTTTCGCTTCGTTAATAATAACTCTATCTACTCAGTCATTACATTTCATACTATGTATATACATCCGTAATCAAATAGTTTCTGGAAGAGTTCCTATAGAAAATAATAATATGATTATTATATTGCCTAACCTAACTATAAATAATTGAATATGTTAATGTAGAAAACAATTAATAAAATTTAATTTGTCGGATTTACATGTTCTTATTTTCTATAGGAACTCTCCTAGCAACCACTTGGTTGCGGATAATTAGAGTATGCAATGTAATGACTTAGTAAATAAAGTTAATATTAACGAAGCGAAACATAGAAAGCAGGGCAGGTGGTACTCAAGCCTTGTGTTGGGTTACCTGAACCTTTCTGTGTGCGTTTATAGGGGTTGAACAATTCATCGATTTTATCCGGGTTGATCTATTTATCCAGTGAGTTGATGAATCCTACGGTTGATGCAATTTCGCATTGATGATTCCAACGCGTTGATGAATCTATCGGGAATCGTATGTCTCTGCCGAAAATTGCAATAAACCTTTTGTCCTGTTTTACTGTTGACTGGCCCTGTTACTATGTTACATTTGTTAAATTTGGTGTTCCCTGTATTGTGTTCGCTTCTCTTCTCTTGCCTTTTATATGCTGTTGCCCCAAGGTATTTGACTAGAGTATGTAGACAGTTTTACAGAAGACGAGACCGGAGAAGCGTTTCGACGAGTTCTATGAGTCGCTAATATGGTCAGACGATAGAATAGTTGCAGTTGTAAAGAAAGAGAGGATATAGGTAGTAACATCGACTCACAATTCCATTCCGTTCCTTGGTTGGGCTGAGTGAGTGAGTGGAGGAGACTCTTCTCTCGCGTGATGTGAAAGCCAAGAGGCAACTATAGAAAATTTTATCGATTATTCCACACATTCTGACATCCCCTCCCAACGATTCGGAGGAGCAGACTAAAACGGCGATTGCATTGCACCGACATTACTCTACACGTATATTCCTAGCCATATATAAACACAAAACGATTGCATAAAACAATTCACCTTGTAAACATTCACCGTCTCCCCAGTTTTGTTGGCCCGAGGGCATCACAACACTACCGTCATCGTATTCCATCATTTTCTTGCTACCAATCCACTCAATTTAATACCACCACCACTATCCACACCAAAATTATAAATTTCAAACTCAAACTTCCTCTCTCCCAATTCTGAAAACAATTTTTGAATCCTTGAAACAACACTCTAAACCGTCTAAATTTTCAATCATACCAAACTAATAGTTTTTAGAGAGTCTAGCAATGTGACTTGAGAGAATACAACCTTATGCGCAGTATACTGTATACAATTAAAATACAGATACTTAGATGGATAATCTAAACCGGAAAATTATATTGTCCGAATTCAAGATTTAATTGTCCAATTCGTAAATATTTGTAAAATATTAATTATTGACGTTACCTAACGTAGAAATTGGCGTCTATTTATTGTCCCCCAAATTTTTAAGCTTAATTAAATACAAACCAAAAAATAAAATAATAAATTAATTCATTAGATTAGATACACTCATAGATGCACGCCAACCGCCCAGCCAACCGGTTGGAAGTTGGATTTTGTTTGGTCGGTTGGTGGTTGGGTTGAAAGTCCTTGGTTGGAATTTGGCCGGTTGGATTAAAAGTCGCCGGTTGGCGGTTGGCGGTTGGCCGTTTGGCCGTTGGATGAATAAGTGGCCATCTATGGATACACTGTAATAAGGAGGCAGCAAGTGTTGTGCTTAAGTACACCACGTATAAGATGACAACACAGCATAGCAGTGAGGACTACTTACAAATGTGCTGACAGGATTTTCGCATTCTGGTTGACTGCCTATTTAATGAAAAATGCAGGAGCTCAGAGACCGTCCATTAAAAATCCTGTTAAAATTGATGTATTTGTTGCAAAAATAATGTGTTCATTTGGACATGCACTACCGACGCTCTAGATATCTCTCTTACTCCACTCTAGCTCTGCTTCTCATCCTCTACTTTATTTGTATACTGCCAGTCATTGGAGTGCGAGTACATCACATCATAAGTACTTAACAACTCTTATTTTCCATCATCATTTACTGACAACATGTATCATAACTTGAGTGCATTATCGGCATGCCTTTGCTGGTTAATTTTCCTGTGCAACTCATCTGTTTACTCAACTAGCCACTAGTTCACTGGCCACATTCTACCAACTATGCTTGTAATGGGAATATGTACTTTTCTGCCAACCACACACTGCAAAGTGACATTACAAAGGATAGGGAAGAAGTGATATTTTCTAATGTTTCCCCTCATTGTAATAAACACGCCATTAACACTTTACTAATTCACATGCAAACTGGAACACACAGTGCAAAATTATTAAAATTGATAAGCCTAAGGAATCTTTCTCAATAGTTTTCTTCATTTCTCAGAAATCAATTATATCTCTAATCTCTTTACGTATATATCTCAATTATATCAAGTATTACAAATTTTGACAACAAGGTAGAAGAATAGACAATTTAATGTTTTTCTACTTTTTCGTGTGTGCAATATTTCTACACAACTTTTTATTAAGATAATTAGTTTGTGGAAAAGTGTATTCGCAACAATTAAAGTATAAAATTCAGTTGTCAAATAAAAACTACAAACATTTACCATTAAAAATAATTTGAAGAGTTTCTACAGTGTTAAATTATGACTTGTAATGCAGCAGCAAAAAAATGAGTTGGCACTATAATAAATGACGAAATCAGCAAGTTGAACTTCTTGTAAGTTAGCCGAAAAAAATTAATTCAGCAGTTTAGCATTTTATTCCGTTTCAGTTTGCCACTTATAATTTATCAGTAACTTGTGCATTATTTTATCAGTAAATCTCATTTTGTATCTCATCCGCTACCACAACCTTCCGTTTTAATTTTATTAGTACATATACAATAATACATCCTGATGAATAACCATTAATTGTACTACCAGTGTTTTAGTACTCCCCAAACGTTTGCGTTTTTCTACAAATTTTATTTTGATTTCTGCTTGAGGAATCTTTATACATAGTTGGTTCTTCGCTGCTATGCCTATAATATGCTTGCACAATATAATTTTTTAAGTAGAAAGTGCAACCAGAGGATTGCCAATCTTCACGATTAAAACTTATCTTCCCCATTTGCGCAATTATTGAGTAGAGACGACAAACGCACAGTCGATGGTTGTACGTCGTACATACGTTGCATCCACTCTGACTTTACTTCTCAATATTCTTATTCGCTCAAGATCCTAGACACAGGATACTTTCAATATTTTTATTCCGTAGATGCAAGATGCTTCTTAAAATTTTAATACCTTCAAGATACAAGATACATTTCTAAAGCTCACAAGATGCAAGACACAAGATTCATCCAAACCTTCAAGATGCAAGATACTTCTCAAGATTTTTATGTTTTTCAAGATACTAGATACAGTTATAAAGCTCAAAAGATATTTCTAAAACTCGACATGAAAGATATAAAGTACCCAAAACGCCCAGGTTACGTATCTTAGATACTTCCAACTTGTATCTTGGTCCTCTCTGATAGTATTGCACGCAATAATTATTTCCCCGAAACTGCTGAAATATTATATTCCACTGCTGATTCCTCATAAACTGCCAATTCCTGGTTTTTGCCTACTGCTGCATTTTTGTGGTTTTCATTTACTCTACCACAACATTATTTTCTTCTGCCAACTATTTAATTTCACTGCTCATTAAATCGGACCCTTAAATTATTTCATCGGCAAACCTAAATAGGACTTATTGTTAGCACCAACCATTTGCAAGTTAGATATGACGAACATGCGGCTCAGATGACCCATTTGGTTTCAATTCCACTATTTAATACCTGTATTAACTTTCCTCTTAAAATTGCACCATCTGACGGGCTGAACTGCTAATTTGCCTGATTGTTGACTTTGAAACATCAATCATTAATAAGTTCATTGTTAATGCATTTGAAAGTATCCACAAGTAATTCGTGCACGAGCGCACACAACGTAATTTGATTTTGCTTGCAGACAGTAGGAGCACATTCATGGAAACTTCCGAGTAAATTGCAGTAAATAAAGTGTTCGAGAGAGTTTCAACTTAAATAAAGTGGTACGGAGAAGGCATTAGCAAATCAGTAGCTGATAGAATTACACTCTAATATGAATTTGAACATTTACTCCCGTGAGCGAAATAAATGTAAACACAATGAAAGCCGTTAATTATCCGACTTATTTTATTGCTTGGCGATGGCAGTTACTCTGAAACCGCAAGTCTCTTGCGCTGTGTAGACTTGCCTCTGCTCTGAGGACGGGCGTTTTACTATAAAATTATGTTTTCAGTGATTTCGGAGTTGACTAGTACAGTCCATGTTTGTTGGTCGGACATAAGTAATCATTGGCCTTCTAATTGATTAGTGAGGCAATTGTAAACAGAATTTAATTGAAGTGGAGTGGACTGTTCTATTGAAACAGATTGACTGAACTAGATAAAGAGGAATGGCTTCACAAACTGGGGCGAATAAATGCAATTAATGGCTTAAAATGGCAAAAGCCTGTCCAAGTGCTTTTGGCTGACTCCGTTGTTGACTGTGCAAATGTGTTAACTGCTAGGTGGACTGAAAGTGGACACTAAAGTTTACCAACGGTTATTTAAAGTCTGTTTCGGCCCCACTTGTATCTGTAACTAACTTAAGTCAAATTCAGATCTATGTATTATTCAGAGGAAAACTAAGCTATGTTCACCTGCATATATGTTCCACTAGCCAACGAAAAGTACTTAGCAAAGGTGTACGTGTACGTCCCCCAACTCTTCTCCACTTGTCATGCACGTTGAAAAGATGAACCGAAAGGAAATATTTATTTTCACATCTTTTCTCTCTTTTCACGTGTGCCGATAAATTAATATCGTCATACATCCGTCTATAGATGCCTTGTTTACACATAAAATATTACCCATATCACAACATGGTAATGGATTGATTGCCTCCCTTGCGATTACTGATGTTATGTTCAAACAGTACGCACAAAGTGTCATGTAGTGGTACTCAAATAACAAAAAGCTACACAACCAATAATTTCGTGATTAACAATTCTAGTCTTGATGACCTAAGCTTAAATTAAACGTTTAGGATTGCTACAATATTTATAGTAATCTTGGTTAATTTATTTGGGCCATTGTAAAAGGGAAATTAGGCCGTAATTTATGTGCAGTGTTGTCCTTTGTAACATTTGACCATACCTATTGCAATTCTTGGCCAATATATATGCGAAAATTGGCCCAAGTATTAATTAGTCTGGCCACTTTTTAAATTTCATGCAATTGTATAGTTTTTAAAGTGATTTTTCGATTAAAAATCAATAATTCAATGAAAACAACAACGCAAATTATCACACATGCACACATTGTCACTATTCTGCTACAAAAGCCTAGTTATGTTTGCAAGGCCTTTATTGTGATCGCTTAGGGACGATCCATAAAACACGTACGCCTATTAAAGGGGTGTGGGTCTTCGAAAACGTTACTCTGCGCTACACGAGGAAGGGTGGGGGTTCACAATTGCAAGGAATCTTTAGCCCAACCGCCAAGATGCAATTCACATATCTTCAATCTTATTATGTAGTATCCTATTATAGATCGTCCCTTAGATCCTATTGGAACCATCTTTGGAGTTCGATGTATACAAAAATAATCTACATGTGCATAATTTAATTTGATGTAATTTGCTCTAAAGCAAAGCAATATTAAAAAATAAGGACTAAAATCAAAGTTGGTATTTCCTTTCTACAGCTAGCTAATTCAGTGGACAAGTTGTCAGTCGATGAATAATGTCAATGAACAATGTGTGATACAATTTTCCTGTGAATTACACTTTTAAGCTGCTTCTTTGATTTATTGCCTGGAATTTGTGCGGGCGGGAACCCCCCAGTAGGTATGAATTGTCTATATCCAACTCTATACAATAGAAGGAGACGATTCGAATCCTGGTATAAAAATTATTATAAGTTAAACCCACAGATTTTATTTTATAATTATTATAACATAATTCTAATGTCATCATTTACCATGAGAGCAGAAATAATAATAATTGCTTTTAGCTTAGTTAGCATGATTATAATCCCACTGAACGCATTATATTATGACTTTTTTGTGGATTGAAAGTGGAAAATCTATTCAAAAGAAAATTTGTGCAAGAAGTGACTTACACCGTTGAAATAAGCGTAAAAAACTGCGTCGATTGGTGTAGAACACATTATAATAGCCCAGGGGCCATTTTTCTACATTTGTTTCAAATTTTTTGACTCATGAGGAAATTGTTAATTTACCCAGTTTTCCAATTTTGCAGGTAAGTGCGAAATGGAGGGTGTGTTGGAACACAAGTATCAATATCTCTTGCAGAGTATTATTGAATTGGATACTGCGCTGTAAACATGGCTAGGGAATATTATTTAGGCAAATACACACATAGTATGTGATACTTTGAAGTGTTTTCGGTTTAACCTACACTCATAGAGTAGGGCTGGTAAATCTGGAAAGAAGTAGGAAGGAGAGAAATGTACATAGTATGGAAATGATGGGTTATACGGAGACAGGAAAAAACTGGCATGTTTTATTCGATTTGTGCTTACCACTCTGATCCATAGCTTCTGACTGACTTGAGCACCACAGTCTAATAATATAGTTGCTCGAGAAAAGATGGGATATCAGTCGTCAGACTAAAGTAAAACCAAATGTATGTGTGTATGTATGGCAGAAATCGAGATAAATAGAAGAGAGCAAAGTGCTTAGGCGAGCTTTATGTCTATAACCTCCACTCAAATTGAATTGAATTGGATTTGTCGAGTTTCAAGTGGATTATTCAAAGTAAGTTGTACACGGAAAGAGCTTAACTCTTCCTCCCGTCGACTTCATGCCTACAATTGTAGGCAGACGAGGCCGTCCGTTGACAGATAGAAGCAATAGCGGATTAAATGCAGAGCGCCCATGGGAAACTATACACACACACACACACACACACACGCTTCGGGCACATACATCTAATGCATTCAGATATATATATAAGCAGTGGCCGTAGCCTCAGATTTCTCCTGGTGGGGGCTCAATTTGAAAATTATGATAATATTACATATTGCATTTGGCAGAAGTTTGCTGGCACTGATGGCAAGTTACAGCAGAATTGCGTTTTCGTTACTCGTTACAATTTGTCATTTTCCGCTACAATCGTTACACGTTACGTTATTAAAGAGAAGCGATTAACGCGTAACGAAGTTACAATCACGCGGTGTTAAACCATCACTGATTATTGGCCCTAAAAATCAAAAGGAAAACACATCTTAACTGTACTTAAGGCTAAAAATCTCCAAAATTGTGGATTTTCCACTTATATCTATCCACTTATATGTTCTTTACGGAAGGGAACCTTAAGCTCAATTTGCTGCACGCCGCTGCGTATAATAAGGGAGACGGGACTTCAAATAAAGATACACAGTGGATGATAATGGAGAGTCTTTGCATTTCCACTATTCTGCAATCGAAGGTACACTGCTCCCCCACAAATAATATTGGGAATACCAACGCGAATTCACATACAAATAAAATTTATTGCCATTTAATGTGTTTAAGTGGGCGATGCCCACTTGTTTAGATACGAGATGAGAGTACTATGCATCTGTCTGTATTGATTGGACATTTTATGCAGACCTTCCAAAATAAAACTTGCCATGATATATTCAATACTATCCCATTCTTTGTGTTTGCGAATCTATCGTACCTCAAAGTTAGAACATGGAGTGTCTGCAAGTTGCTTACATAAAAAGATTGTATTTCTATATGACTCTAGATATAGCTAGACCTTAAGGTGTATCTGGAAAGAATTATAATATTCGATGACGTCATCATCTTGACCTACAAAGTTCTCACTATTTAGGTAGATTATAAAGTTAAGGATTAATTCCATGTTGGAATTATGTTTGTTAGAACGGAAAAATTGGTTACTAATTGCCATCACATCTCAAGATACATTACTGTGTTTGTGCTACCACATATTTTGAGTACTTTCCAAACGGGCTTGCAACAATGGCTACAAAGTTATGCATACTTAAAAAAGTGGATATTTCGATTACAGCTATTAATATCTTACTAGTACTTTAGCGTATAATCTTGCATTGTGTGTACATTAAAACCAAAAATTATGTCTACATGAACTTGCTCAATGAAAAATACAATCATATTTTTTAATAATTACAAACTAAACTTTAAGACAAAAATTAAAAAGTCCGTCATGATGTGCATGTGCATTGAGTACCTATTACCTTGGGAAAACGCACATTGAAGGCTTGTACAAATACTTGGAGTGTATTGTTCACTGCACCGTTGCATATAGATACATGTGTAGAGGAGAGGGAGAGGAAAGATAGGAATTGGTTTACATGTCCGGCGGGCTGTTTCTCACTGGAGAAATATCTCGCGTTGTTAGCATTGGCTGTGCAAGTTGATAATGATGATGGTGAAATGATGATGATGAACTTTGAGTCAATACAGTATACATATTTGTTTTGCCATTGTGAAAGGAATGATTCAAATATTGTGTTTTCTATTGAATTCATTGGTTTAGTTTGGTTTGGATTGGCAGGGAGATTTATTCGGCGGATTGAATGACGGTCTTCTCAGTCGAGCCGAAGCGTTAGTTGACATCAGCAAACACCCTGGAGCCTCGCCACCTGTGTCAGGACTCCCTCAACTCAAGCATGACATGATGTACCATCCCGGCATGGGACCTCCCCACCCTGGTCATAACCCACGGCCACATCAGGTCACCACTAACACTTTCTACTACTTTACAACTGTGACCTGCTTCCATTCAAATTAATTCTAACACAAATACACGCAGAAGACCCCTCAAATAATATCTCATTGCAACCAATCAATTACCAACCACTCAAGGTTTTATTTGTACCCATGTATTTATTTGTCTGCGTGTGTGTTCAGAATTTTGACATTAGTTACCAAATATAAGCACGTTAGTGAACAGTATCAGTAGCGAAACGTGCTACATGAATCAGTGTATCTAATAGAGGGATATATAAATAGGTGTAGGTACTGTTAACTTCAATCGGTCTTGCTAAGGACATGCCCGCAGCGTGTTTGTAGCATTCCTCATGAGATTCTCATCTGAGTCCATGTGAGAGCGAATAGACTTCCTACGTAGGGATACGGATTCTCTTTGCAAAATAGTGCACGATGTGTCAATACAATAATTCAGGCATAAGTTCGCCTATTACAGTAGTGTACACAAAGAATTACATGATGGACTGGATGGAACTGAAGATTTCCATATTAAGCAGTCTCTTCATCTCCCCATACGTAATAAATACTTACACGTATCTGAAACAGACACAGAGCACAGAATATTTTACATGAACATGAACGAGATCCACGATGATAAAAACGCTTTAGTGTGCGTTAGTACGCAAAGTGTAATGGGAAGACTATAAATATGCCGTTTTTGTAGTTATGCTACATAATAAAATGACTATAAAGTACAAACAAATGATATAAAGTAATGGCCGAGTTTTCATGAAAGTTCTTAAGGTATATTATAGTGTATGAATTCATAAATGGCACTGAATGAGGAAGTAATTTTTATTTAATTGAACCTTTGATAAAATAATCTTTTTCCGGGGTATGAACAACTCTAAGCAATTGAGGTCTCTTAATTATAATAACAATTAATTTTATTTCTAAATGAGTTACCTAAATTTGACTAAAAAGGTTTTGATTTAGTGAATTTGAGAGAAATGACTGATTTTTTTAATGACTATATACAGATGAGTCATCATGGAATGGACGGTTTGGACATGTTGGACCCAATATCCTCGACCACGATGATGACAAGTTTGGGTCCTATGACAGCTGAGTCCACGTCAGTGTCCCACGCTCACAATCATGCCCAACTTCACCCGTCGTCCGTCTACACTCACTCAGCCGCTATGAACTCAATGATGGCAGCTGCAGCGAGTCATCCCTCCTTGCCCCACCCACATGGACACCCTCACTCTGGACATCCGCACCCCGCCGTAGGAATGCACGACACGGACACTGACCCCAGAGAGTTGGAAGCTTTTGCTGAGAGATTCAAACAACGTCGAATCAAATTAGGAGTCACGCAGGCAGACGTTGGAAAAGCTCTCGCCAATCTCAAGTTGCCCGGTGTTGGTGCTCTGTCCCAAAGCACTATTTGTAGGTAAGACACTCACGATGGCATCTCTCACCACCTTTCCGCCACCTTTCAATCCCGAAATCCGTTACCTTCAAAAACAGTAGACCGCCCAACTGGTAGATACAATCTAATGGCAAAGGAAAACTTAACCCGTTCAGCTTCTCTTTATTCAAGTGACTTGTGATGTGATTGGAATCGGTAAAAGAAAATTTCCCCTTCTTCTCAAAGAAACTTTTTTCTCGGCTCACGTCAACAATTCTTTTTCCCATTTCAACTCTTCACATCAATTTCACAGTTTTTGTACTGGAAGAGTCTAAGATTGGCTCAATGCTGGTTGTGCAAAACTCTCAAGAAGCATGCTACATTCTATTACACCGGCCGGCATTGCTATCTTAGCACTTATTTCTCTCTACATACATTTCTTTCTAGTAGACCAACAATGTGCACATGCATTAAGAGTAGTGTGATGAAGCCTTCCCTGCTCAACCACCATCTGTGAATGTTGGGGGCAAATGGTAATGTTTCTTTGAAAATGTTTTCGATTAGGTTCGAATCACTGACCCTAAGCCACAACAACATGATCGCCCTGAAACCAATATTACAAGCGTGGTTAGAAGAAGCTGAGGCTCAGGCTCGGAGTAAACGACGAGACCCGGACGCCCCGAATGTTCTACCAGCAGGAGAAAAGAAGCGGAAGCGAACGTCAATCGCTGCTCCAGAGAAACGTTCTTTGGAAGCCTACTTTGCAGTCCAGCCGCGACCTTCCGGTGAGAAAATCGCGGCAATTGCCGAGAAACTCGACCTGAAGAAAAACGTTGTTCGAGTCTGGTTCTGTAATCAACGACAGAAACAAAAGAGAATGAAATTCGCTGCTCAACACTGACCAGGACCAGACGAACTATCGGTCACCCTCACCTCATACCATTAAAAAGAGAAGAGAAGCTTTTCGAAGTTATCTTATTACCTTTTAAGTACATTACATACTAATGATAATATATACTAACAGTAAGAGTATTTAAGTGCTAACAAAACCACAAGTAGGTATAATCATTGATTAATTAGTATGACTACAGTCCGAACAATCCGCAACATTAATCTTAACAATATATACATACATACATACAAAAACACTCCAAAATTCATACAACGCTTTCTAGTGCGTACGATTGCCATACGTACACAGTAATATAATAAATTCATCAGAGAATGACAATGTTCCTTCACCAAACACTACTGAACCAATTCTACAAGCCTTAATTTGCTTTGTCGCCAGTTTAACGCATTTACTGACAAACATATTTAAACCTGAATTGTCATTCTTTTCCTTTGCGGCGGCTAATAGACATCTCAACATTATTCATAGTGACAATGGGTGCGACATACAAATATACAATAGAAAGTTAAACAATGCCCGACACAATGCTGTAGTTCCTTAACTATAGTATATTATGTAGCAAAGATGAAGCGACGAAACTAACAAAATGCAACAGAAGCATTATAACCTACTCATTCATTAAGTTTACAATGTAGACAAAAAATATTATAATTGTGAATTACAATGTG
>JABASC010000309.1:0-46796 GCA_019776185.1 Plutomurus gul
CAAATGACACAAAAAGTTTTAAAATCGGCCAAGTATGACGAAAGTTATCGCGATTTAAAGGAATCTATACGCACCGTACCATCTAAAAAGTCCGATACTGTATATATTTCACTTTGTACAGAAGCTGTGCTAAAATTCTCAAGTAGCCCACTGGAAATTTCCTCTTTCGTGAGATTGCTGAAATCACGTTCAGTGTGCTTGATCTTCTTAGGAAAAGATGATATATTTCATTTAATGAAATATTTAGTACTTACTGCTATTGCACTAATATATTTATGTATCAATCAAGGTATTTGGAATGAATTAAAGTGGAAGGGTATAAAACTGTTTGAAGGGAGCAATTGATAATATTAGCAGGTTGGCGTCCTTATTCCTTTGAAAAGTCATTAAAATGGGTCGAGTACTCGGTCTGAGTGCACTACAAGTTTACTACGTGAAGAAACTATTGCTGTTGTTTGTATATGTATTCATTGTGGATCGTTTCACTTTTGAGTAGACTTTGCTTTTCACGTTATTACTTGTCGTCTTTGTTCGCTCATTCTACAACAACTAGGTTTTTCAAAAAGTGTGACACGACTGCAGATCAGCCACAAGAGTCTGAAAAAGCTGACAAACTTTCTCCGTCGCTTAACAGTTCCTTAGAGCAGTGGCTTGCGAACTGGGATGTATGGCACGAAAACGTCATATCGCATCAAGTAGTCACAGATAGAATTTTCTGTGAAAAAAGTCCAAATATTCCCACATAACTACTTTATTCTAGTGCTCGCTCTGTAACTCTAGAATTCTACATTATTATTCCACCATGTGCTTTTCCGATTGAGTTTAGAAACGGTTCAATTCCATTCCTGACTTCTCTCCGCTGTAACAGATATTATATGGTTTTCACTTTCAACCAACGACGACTTTCACTCATTTCTGCACAAACGAAATTTTTCCCTTTCCCACATTTCCTATCAATTCCATACTGATGTCAGTATCTCGTTGTAGTTGACTTCAAATGCCATTTGAGGCTTTTTCATTTCAATCCATTCAACTTATCCAAGTACACGGTCGTTATTCTGAGGGCTTCCCAAAGGTGGAAACAAAATCTTCACGAAGCATCTGAGATTACTATATTAGAAAACATTGCTGTATGATCCAGAAATGAAACGAGGACATGCTCAACGAAACACTGAAGCATTTCATGTGCAACATACACAGCATACCAACAGCTGACCGCACTAACATAGCTATAAACTAGCACGAGCAATGCTTAGGTAGACGTAAATTAAATACAGAAAAGGAAACACTTCAAATAACAAGAAAAGAAATCGCAAAAAGTGAGAATTCCCTCTTTACTTTCCTTTGTATTATTTTTAGTCACAATATCTGTACTTTAAAATGCATTACATTTCTTCAAATTTATTCCAAGCCTCACAAATACTCCCCCGTTGATTTTCGTCACGTTTTTTTTAATACAAAAGTTCTGAAAAAAAGTGGTTTGACTGAAAATTCAAAGCAGAAAAAAGGCACATTTTGTAGCGGATTTAATAATTGAAGCAGAAAGACGCCAGTTAGACGGAGCAGCATAATTTTGGCAAATCATCATTCAGTTTGACATTAGAAACCATAAAGCTGAAAGCAAAACAAACAGAAATATAAGTACGCACTAACGTAATGAATAAACAAGAGATTTGCAAATGGCACAACGACCCGCTCAGCGCAAATGATTCAAGTGGATAGTGGGGGAAAGTTTGTAAACATTTCATTGAAAGCTCATAAAACGTCTGCGAAATCGTCAGGGTTCTCCGAATGGTCGTTTATTCTTTTATTTATTGCAGTAGCCTCAAGCTCCGTGTTTCCCTGCGTGTGACAAGTCATTAAGATGCTGACAAATCCAAACACACAGTGGCATACATTGCATCGGTTTAGCACACTTTAGTCAGCCACATTGTCACATAGAAATGTAGAAACGTATAATAAAGTCTCAGAGATTCGCGAATAAAAATTGACTGTCGCATGCCAAAGCATTTAGCAAAGTAAATGGCCATTCTTGCACTTTTTACGCGATCGAATTTCGAGCTACTGCTCCGGTCACAGTATTCTCTGTAGTTGATAAAGTAGTAGAAAGATTTGCTATATATACGTTGTGTGCACAGATTGGCCTTTGTCTTACTTTGAAGAACCGTATCAATAAAACGGTGACCTGTCTTGTGTGATCACACTGCACGTTCATCTTGTTGCCGTATGAGACTTGTAACGGCAACAGTAATAGCATAGCAGGCGGGATAGCAATGGCTGGAGGGTGGGGGGGGGGGGGGAGGGGGGGGGGGGGGGTTGTGGGGAAAGATGTTACATATAGACAGTAATCGCACAGCGTGCAATAGGACAGCGGAGAAAATGAAAGAAACACATTAGGAGTCACACAGAGAGCGCAAGAAAAGAACATGAAATTATTTGTCCATTGTCGTAGCGGGTAAGAGGCGAGTGTAACGCAACGACAAGAATGTCTTCCTGTCTATGAATATTTTATGAGGCTGACAGACTCAATCTTACTTACCAATTTAGTCGTCGCAAGCTTTTATTCGTATTCTGCTGTGTGTCCTGCTTCGGAGAGTTGAGCCCAGTGCCTTCTCATCTCACTTTTCGTATTTAGTCTGCGATGCTGGAATTGCTTTCTTGCATTACATTTGCCTACTTAAGTCGCTAAGGTAAGTAAGTAGGCATTTCGTATTAGGAATGTTGTACATCGTGGTGCCACCAGAAATAGAAGTCATTCAAGTTACGAGCACAATTTCTATAGGATTTCTCTGAAGGAAAATCGAAGAAACCCCATTCAAGCACATTAATATCAACGTTCGGTGACTCTGTGCATACTTACGGTACTTTACTTGTGAGTGCAGCAGATGGGCCGTCGCAGTCACTTTTGATTCTATTTCACTGGGTCCAATATTGGAAATCCAACAGAATTCCTACAAATACCATCCACCAACACCAACAATAAGCTCAACGCTTAATCTCACCATGACGTAATCTCTTATAAAAACCAATTCGGCTAAAAGTCATTGCGATTTCGGATTTAAGTAATCTACATCCCACATATTCTCACCATAGGAAATCTCCCCCTCTCTCTCTCTCTTCTTACCTCAACCTCCACCAACAATAATATTAAATCTTTGCTCTGGTTTCACACCACGAGCAATGGATACCGAGCGGATAAATGCGAATTGTCTATTTTAACCAATCTCCGCTTTCTGTTTAATGCATTAAACATTTGCCTTGTGGACAATTTCATCTGCAGTAAAGCTCGTACCCACGACACTAATAAACTGTCGAATGGCTGGTGAACAAACAATCAAATGAAACTAATGGACAAATTTAATTGCTACTTCTTTCTACTTTTCACAATGTATTGGCTCTAAAATTCGGCTCACAGTGGGATTTTTTTTGAGCAACGCCAATCTTCAATAGAAACATAAGTAGATGCTTGTATTCGATCTCTGTTTTTATTGGGACGATTCCCGCAATACCCACATTCTCCATTACAGGTAGCAAATATTCTCAATCAAAATGAAAGGACAGCTAAGCAAATAGAAAGCTCTCTGGGACAAAGTTAATTTCCTTCTCCAGTATGGGATATTTAATCGCCCTTAACGGTTCAATCCGGACTCTGTGTTTGTTTTATGCACTCTAGTATAAGGAAGGCAAAAAACGCTATGAGGATATTGTGTTATACATTTTCTCCTATCTAACTTATCTACATACATATTTATATTTTCTACTTTCTGTGCAGGTAAATAGTAAACAGCTACAAGGTGATTATGTAATCATTATGGATTTTCTGTGGGCGTAGTTTAGCATTATATTTATACTTATTTAAATAAATGGGAGCAGAATGAAATCTCTCTCCATGTCTACATTAAGCCAGTCCTGGTTGCAGTCAGTAAACAATGACAGACCAAATAAACTAAAGCAACAACACGTGAGACGTCACAGGTTCTCCGTATTTTCTCATATTTAAGGGAAATCCTCGCAGGTGCTGTTGTGCATAAATAGTGTTCATTATGATGTGTAACCGCATTAGAGTCTAAGATTGACTTTCCCTGTACTGACTGACATTGAGCCAACGCAGAGACAAAATTTACACTTTACTACCCGTGTAACGCGTCCACCTTGATCTCTGGTGTGACAGACAGTGCCGTGTTTCAGGGTATTAACTCAATTAACAGAGCGATAAATGGTTCTGCGAGTTACCCGCTAAAATGCATTAGACAGTCAAACGGAATGCTGATCTGTACATAAGTAAGCAATAGGGATATGGAAGATCAGTACTATTCTGAGGATGATGATACGCTGCCATGGCTAATGTTATTAAAAGGTCCATTTATTCGACAGATTCAGTTTTACCCATCATTGAGTATACATTGCCGACGGTTTTTCATGGGAAATATTAAACAGTATAAGTAATGGCTGTGCTCGGAAATGGAAAATTACCATGAGCATACGAGACAATGGTAATGTCAGTATACGAGCAGTAATAAATAGTGCATTGAGATGTGAGTGAGATTATGAAGTGGTTTCCCAATGAGTTATATAAGGAAATGCACTGATAATTACAGTGCAGCGAATTCCTACCGATAAGACAATGTACCAGCGTATATGCAGCGAGTGAGCGAGCCAGAGTGCATGTAATTCTGGTGGCGTGCATGGACATAAACCGAATTCATTGCTCTATTTGACAATTGGCTTTGTAGAGCCTACTCTGCTCCGAACTACTCAAGAACGAACTACGAATTCGAATTAGAGGCCAATAATACTCATCATATTTGGTATGCGTGCCTGGAATTTAAGTGTCTGTTTTACAGCCAAACTCCACAATGAAACATTTCCGCCTTTAGCTGACGAGTGATAAATTCTCTCATCGCTGATCCTGCACAGATACACACACTGAGAGAGCAGAGCAGACGAAACCATCAGAAATTTCTACTGGCTCTTTAATTTAGACGTTTCTCTTGCAAACTGGCAGATTTGTTCTACATACTACATAACTTAAGCTACTTGGTACACAGTAGTGTATATAGTAGTTTCAGAGCAGCAGAACTTGTATTGTGTATCGGTGAGCAGTTCTCATGTCAAGTATAATGTAATTAACCAAATCTGTATGTATTAACTTGCAGCCATTGAGTAAGCGATTGTCAGTAAAATTACAGCCAACTGTAAGCATAGCTCTGTGCGTAACTACAACTTGAATAAAGTTGATCATGTCTGTAAGTAGTTCCACAAGTAGTGCAATAATGTAAGTGGATTTAGTGAATTGGATTCCAGTTATGGCTCGGAGTCTCTCTCAACTAATGTCCCACAATTATCTACATTTTGTTGAAAGTTCGTCTGCTCACTGTTAATGAAATTCACTTGCATTTATACTTTCACTGATGCTATTGTGTGGAAAGGGCGATGTTTGTCATCACAGTTACTAAATACTTTTAGTTCCTACTGGCACGTATATTCTTCCTACATTTCTCAATGATCGTATAATCTTCTGGTTCTGTTAAAGGATTATTATTATTTAAAGACCGTTGGTGTGATACAAAGCTCTGTGTACATATTTATCCACATTCTATAAGCTGGCTGGCTGGTGGCAAAATTGTTCGCACGGGATTCTGTCAGACATTAGTACATAAAAATAGATTGTGAGTGGAGGACACACCGTTGTTGCTAATGGCAGTGACTGAGCAGGCTACGCAACACCGGTCGTCTTATGCTAATAAATACAGTCGTTTCATTATTTGCTCTGGTTATTCGCTGGATTAGCTCCTTTCGCTCATTCATTCATTTCTGTCTCCCTGTGTCCCAATGTGAGCGCCGTGCAGTCAATTGCACACACAGATGGCATTTGGTGGTTGGACCCTTGTCTCCGGCTCGAGCCATGTTCATCCCACGGGATTAAAACTTATTTATAAATTGGTCCACTGAGAGAGAGAGAGAGAGAGTGTGTGTGTATGTTTTTATGAAGTTTTTATTCGTGCTCGCTAAAAGCGAAAAGCAGACGGACTGGTTAGTTAGTATGGTATCGACAAAACTCCCACTTGTTTTTCCTTGTGAATATTTTGGCAAATGGGGGGTTTCGTAGAGAACTGGAGATTCATTCCGTGTTATTCCAAGAGACACAGTATGACTGAAGATGCTCGTTTGAGAAGCCGTTGTAGAGATACAAGTGCTGTGACAGTGTAATGTAAGTTCATGGAGTGCATATTATATTAATAAATAAGAGTGTATCTGTCGTGTAGTGAGCGTTTCGCCCAATGTGCACCAAGGTATGCACATTTGCTTCTCATGAATCATCTGCTAAAATGTCATAACGAAATAATATAGTTTCACACGTGCAACGCTGAATCAGTGAATTCATTGAGACGGGCTTTTTTGAGGCATGCATTTACTTACGTGTATACTTTTGCTCCCACACACTGAGCCACTGAATAGAAGTGGATCCGAAGTAGTTTGCTCATTTTATCTTGTTGCCTTGTATTCTTATGAAGAATTGAGTTCTTTCAACTTGCCTACTCACTCGATGTCTATTCAACTTGTTTTTCCTTTAGACTTTTATTACCATTCGGTTGTTGTGGCTCCAAGCGGCTTTCTTTTTGTCTGCCATCATAATTTAGTGTTTGTCTGGGTCAATGCAGTGTCACAGCATTTCTTATGATTTCAATCTCACTCCTTTGGTCTCTCTCTCGCTCTCTCTCTCTCGCTGTTTTGTTTTGCCAACTACGAATGTGAGTTTTGTGTGTGTGTGGTGTCCCTCTGTTCCGGAATACATTCAATGCTTTCTTCACACTTTTACTTCAATTAATGAAATATTTCTTCTGTGGAGACTGAATCAGTACTTTGTATACATCACCCAACAACAACATGATACAATGATGTCAGCTTGAAATGCGGTCTGGCTATTGATAAATCATATTATTTATATGCACTTAAACTGTATAGTAAATAAACGAGCTTGTAAACGTATACGCTGGGAGTATCTACATGTATACTTATCTTGCAGTTTAGTTTGTAGACGCTCGTTGAAGCGTTTCATGCTCAGTGACGTTCGAAAGGGCATTTCTCTGGTGTTGTCACCGAAAAATCGGCTCTCGGTACTGATTCTCGTTTCATTCATAGTTATGATGTGAGCGAATGATAATTCGTGTATGAACTCTGAGTAGGTTACGAGTGGTACACATCCTCGGCAGAAATATCCTACGAGCTGGTATGTAGTTTTTGAAAGGACTTTCAAAGTCCAAAAATCTTTTGATGATTCTTAAGTGGTTTTACGTCAAATGCGTATTCAACTGCACATCTGATGTACGTGACTTCAAATAAGGTGATGGCAGTGATGGGTAGTCACACGTCACAAATCAATTTGCAGCTTAAGTTACTTAAAGCTACCTAAAGTGTTTCTGTTTTGGCTTAAGTCTCTTTATATGTAGAAGCGTGGAAGCAGAGCTGAATCCTGTACATATGTAGTACATTTATTTCACAATTTATAATTACATCTGTTCTTCACTTCTGTAACCAAAATAGCTACAACACTTTCCTAGATGTTGAGTTTTACATACATAGACTTTGTATTCATGGTAAGGCCAAGCCATAGAAATTAAATTCATGTAACTTATATTGCTGTGAAGCATAATTATAGGTGAACCGTCATGAAAACTTTGATACAACTTATTTACATGAATATTAGTTACAGAGTGACAATGTGTAAATAATTCACACATGCCGAGTAAAAGGAAGAATGCACGTGTGATTTATATCCGAATAATGAATAAAGTTCGTGTGTTTTGCGATTACTTGGTAGTTTTCGTATTGTTTTCAAGTCGACTGGGTTTTAGTGCAGATATAGGCATTTTAGAAATCCGATTTGTCTTTATCTCTCACTTAGGCTGCGTAAAGTTGTGTGCAGGGTTCCCAATCAACAAGCAAGCATGTGGAAGTAGGTCAAAGATAAACAAATGTAGAGAAGCGCTAATCTAAAGGCAGACTACCGAAATACATGTGTACGCAGTAATTCAAGAATTGCCATTGTCAGTCAGTTGGTATTTTGAGTTGAGATCCAAGTTTTTGCTCATCATCCTCCCGTATCTTGTGTACACGATGTAGAAAGTAAAGTAGTCAGAAGTTGGGAAGTGTAAATCAAGAGGACAAAGTTGAAGTTTCATCTTCATGGTGCTCGCAGTCTCTCAGTCGTCCAAGCAAGTCAAGAGATTCACAGAGATAGAGATTCCCATCAATCCAACAAGATATGTAGAGTTTTTGTAGAAGAAACAGACAGATATATATACCATCATGTAGCATCTTGTAGCATCATACACCGTGCACAAGAACTACAGGAAGACAGAACTAAGGCTAGGTAATAAATGAGACTTGACTTGCTTTGACTGACTCAGTCAGCTCATGTGAACATCTAGCAGAGAACTGGTACTCGAAGACTGCTCTCTTTCAGCCTATCCTTCCCAGCGTGAGTCTATCCGAACGCATATTGCTCTTTTCAAATCTTTTCCTTTAGATCTACAGAATTCACTATTATTTCTCTTACTTTGAGTTCCCTTCCTTTGACATTTTACTGAGTTACAACCGGGCAGACCATGTGTCCCCATTCTCAATTTCCTCTCGTCGTCTTCTATTTGACTTTTCGCTGTTCGAAACTTTCGCCTCCTACCGCCCAGGCACCCACCCTTTTCTCCGCTCCTCAAAAGTCTCTCTCTCTCTCTCTTTCTGTTTGTGTGTGTGTGTGATTTAGACCGCCTGAGGGCTTATCTAATCGTCTTATCTGTCCGTCTGTCCCAACGAGCACGAAGCAGCAACTGTGCTGCATGTATGAAAGATAAGCCGAATTGAAAGATGCCGAAAGGCGGCTTTAGTCGATTCCCTCGAATTTCGATACTAGGGTCTCAGCCCACGAAATAAGCTTTAATAAGGAATTTGGGGATGTATTAATGGGGGATCGTAGCTCAGAAGGAATAAAAGTCAAATGCTGAATAAGTGTTGAAAATTGAATGTCTGGTGATCTAGACCAAGGGAATCATTTCTAAGAATGCACTGAACACAATTTCAAATTTTTACGCAGTTATTCTCTCATAGACGGGTAAATAACCCACCTTCAGAACATATGCACTACATTAACTGAATTTTATTTTATTTATTTATGTAGATTGCTTTCTGAGAGAAAAATAACAGAAAGCACTATATTTAGAATAAATTGGATTCGGTTTTTGACACTCTGTTTAAATTACAGCCAATCAGTTGCAGTTTCAGCGTGACACAAACAGGATTTCATTATATAAATAACATTGCAGCACCGCTGGAAACACTCGACAGACGAGTGACTAAAAATGTTCCATCCAAGACCCGTGCAGTGCTTGTAATTAAAATTTATTTATGTTTATTGTTGAAAACTCCAATTACAGAGCAAATCTTTCTCTGCTAATTTGCACTGAAGTGGAAATTACGTAGTAATCTTTATTTGATCAAATATATTGCCAGAAACCGTTAACATGCTTTCTTTTTAATTAGATTCCTGCAGAAAAATGTATTCTTTTTTTGTTTACGGTTACTTCGTACAATTAGCAGTTTTGTTTACGAAATTATGGATAATTGTTGTTTCTTATTTAGTTATTAACTGCGCTTGTAGAAGAATAAACATTTGACATTAAATTTTATTTACGATGATTGTGATGCATTCATTATGTTGATTTAACATCTTATAAATGCCTTTTCTAAGACAAAGGAATGTGTAATTTGAAGAATGTGTACTATAGAATTATAAGTCGGAATGTGTAATTACACTATCTGCTTAAGCATGTATTAAGTATACTGAAGGAGTGGCAGAGATGCAATAATTACCATCCTACATTTCTCTGCTTCCTTTCTAATTTCTATTCAAAGTGTAACAATGGCTAATTGAGACTACATACTCTATGCAACTGTCGCACAGAGCACTTCTTTATCTCCCAATAAACTGGTCAACGTTATTTGAAAATTATTTATCTGTATCACCTGTAAAAGATTTTAGCTGTTTTTGTTCCAAATTGTTGAATGGTGTTAATGCCCAATTTACTTTTGTATCTACATTTTATCTCTGTTACATATAAAATGGACTTGGGCAGCCGGGCAGGAGCGGAGCCATGGCAAATGTGCTATACAGTTGAGGTAGATCCAGAGAGGGGGGAAGGGGTCGCACCCCCCCCCAAAAAAAAAATAATTTGTTAAGAAAAAGAGTAAAGTAAACGCGTAAAACGTCTAAATTTTGCACATAAAATGTGATTATCAAGAAAATTTTTCGGCACTAGCGCGCTAGCTAGCACTGTGTGGTTCTTCATATTTTGGACTCGCTAATTTTTCTAGATATTTTCTATCTGTATAGCAATACAGATAGAAAGCGTGAACTGAAAGCTAAACTAAATAAAGCCGACTTGTTGTTTATAAAAAGCAATATATTCCTGTAAGTAAAGAGTTGTGCAGTTAGTAGCGTTGATATGTACTTTTATACGACAACAACTTCGTAAAACACCCACAAAATGTCTGCAACAAACTTTACGATAATTATTTTTCGCAGTGAGTCGGGACTGTGACAGTCTGCGCTCAGTGGATTGAAAATAAGAGCATTATTATTACATTGACAGAGTAGGTACTTAATATCAATATGAATGATATTTTGGATGCAGATAAAGTTCGAGTCGGTATTCCCAAAATGTCTCTCATATTTCCCAGTGGTGTCTTTAAATATTCCGATACACTTGCCTCTAGTTATATAAAACACTAATAAAGTTGTAAACGAAAGGCCAGCATGTGATTTTGGTGTACATAACATCGTTCTAAAAATTCAGCTCACAGTTGTAACATTTTTTCCATAAGCAAGAAAAAGATTCCTCTTTAATATTATCACAGGTTCGAATAAGTTAGAATTCAATGCAATGGCTATGTGATATGTGTAATTTCATGTTACAGTCCCAAAGCTCCCCATTTCAAAAGTAGTATCTAAATCACGGCAGTGTTGAATTCGTGTGGGTTGGTTGGTACTGTTTTTAATGTTTGCTGAAAGAAAGCAATGCACTCATGAACCACGGTTAGCGTAGTAAACATCTAAAGATGTAATTGTACCTTTTCCTCTGTACGTACTTAATAAGAATTTCGATACGCATTCAGTTAATTCATTCTGACTGAGAAATGCACATTACATGCTATTAGCGTATCAGAGGAACGGGTGTTTTGTTGCAGTCGTCGGTATTAATTCAAGTGCCTGCCAACATTTCTTGCTCGAGAAACGGATTGACACTTTTGACACCTAAATGTCATGCCATAGTTTGTCACTTTAAAACTTTGGTCGTGTTATAATTGCGAAATGAAAAAAAATGTCTTTACGTGCAATTTTTTCTATCTATTTAAATACTAAATTACATGGAAAGCATCCCGAAAAAGTTATGAATGAGATTGTCAGGGATAGCATCAAATTTTAGGAATTAATGAGTGGAAAATGTATTTTGCAAACATTTGTAGCTTCATGAATCAGAACGTTGGCTGGAAGATTAATATGGGACTAAAATAGTTACAGTTTGTAGTGGGTTTTACGTTCTGTGTACTGCGTTATGAGTAATCTATTTCTTAAAGATATTGCACATAAAAATTCGTTGATGTAGAGTTGTAAAGACAGGTGTCACTAAACGAATATATATCGTAGAATGGTAAGGTCCTGAATCCTTAAAAAAAATATTGATTTATTCTTAAACAGCAATACTTAAAGTTATCCTTCTGATCTGTAACGTTATAATATATCTCGCACTTCCTAGTATGTAGCCATTGAACTAATAAATTCATTGATATTTGCAAGTAAACCAGCATGTGATTTGACAGTTGAAATTTTGCACAATATAATCTTTAAAAGGCTTTACAAGTGGAAACTTGCAAATGCCTACATTTGCCTGTATAGCACTGTATATGTATATTTGTAAATCTAAAGGTAATCATTCTAAGGAATTTAATTTGTTGGCTGACGTAGCGGACACCCTGTATAAAACTGTAATAAAATAGTGAGTTAGTGCAGGCCAACAACGCCTTATTACAGGCTTGGGATTGATAAAATTTTAATCCTGCCAGCATTCTATCTTGTGAGCAGTATGTAATGTAAACTCACGTCTTCGTCGTCGTCGTCGGACTATAACCTCAAACTCTCAGAGGAAACTTAATTATTTTTATAATAAAAATCCTCTAGCTCGCATTCTGAATACATACGTACATTGCACTTCAGACTCCACTTCGTTATATAAACTTTAAATGTTTCTGTGCGTCGTCACAGAGTTCACAATAAAATGCCAAAAGAAAATATAAACGTATTTTCCCCTCATTAATGCATCAGTCTGTCTATATTTTTATGCCTTGTGTGGTGTGGGATGGAAATGGAGACAGGGGGCTGATAAGCCGTAAAATCATCTACTTTGTCGTTTCGACGAACCCTTCAAGCAAAGATGTGTGCTCGCAGAATTCATTATGGAACTCTATACATAATTGAATACACCTGTTGTTTTCTCACAGATCTTTTATCACCAACATTTATTTACGTACACCGACTTACAAGCTAAAAGTCCTGCATGTACCTTCATCAGCAATCCCTCATCGTCGCCAGAGTGCTGCAAAATGCAGAAGTCTCTTTGCATTTTTTTGAGGGCAACTTTACATTAAAACATTCAGTGAAGACATAATTTCTTAAAAAATCAGCAATGAAACACCTGAATACCTTAACTAACAATACAAAATGTAACGCCTCTCGCATTCCCTTTTATATGTTGTACTTTAGATGTTCAGCATTTGACACTGCTACAAAAAAAGGTTTTAACACTAGTTAAATAAATTTATGTACTGTTTTTGCTGTTGGTAATTAAAGAGTACTTATTACATAAGAATTGAGTTATTAAGCTTGGGAACTGTAGTTTAATACGATGAACAGCAGCAGAAGTAGTGTCATGCTTTCTGTGTCTTATTATTAGTTTAGGGCATAATGGATGCATTACTATTCCAGTCGAGTTTACATCATTTTCTGCTATACCGAAATAATACATCTTGTCGTAATAAAGGAAACATTTAGGAAATGGCATCACCTATCCAAACATTCAACGCTAGTAGCACATAGGTCGTAGTACGTGTATCTTCCTTTATAGAATGCACTGCCACTTGCCACTACTACTGCTATACGAACGTTACGTGTAGGAGCCTTAGTGTATAAATACGTTGTATTGCCACTAACGGCTAACATTCACATTCATTATTTGCATTGCATGGTTACTCAACCCTTGCTTCTCGTCTCTGCTTTCAATGATTCCTAAGGAGCCACTAAACTTTGACGGCAGCAGCCGTGGATTCATTTCTGCACATTTTAATACTCCTTCTTACATCACATCCCCTCATTGGCCACATACTCGTGCAACTTGAAGCCGAGAGTGTGGTACACGGACACAGATAGTACACAGACAGACAGAGACATGTTGGTAACATAATACAGCTAACTAGTATGTACCTGTTCACAGTGAGTCTGTACACTTGCAATGTTGTAAGCAAGTACATGCACACATTCTTTTCTTCCTTCCTTTCCCATAGCAATCTCATTCACCTCAAGATTCGAGTCAAGTTCATTAACTCCTCTAGTGCCATGCCTGCCGTTGGATTCAGTCTGTACGTACGTACGTACGTACGAATAATTCGTATAGCATAATATCTGTGTAATACATAATGTTACATTACAGCAGAGGTTCTCTTTAATAATAAATGGTTTCAGTCAGATGATAGTAGTAGTAACATTAATGGTTGGTTGGCTGGTTTTGATTTGACTGGTCGCTTGTCGGATGGCTGGCAAAATTCTTCACTGCAATTACAATGCATACTATAGAGGCATCTTATAAGGCAGTAGCTACAGATAGTACACACCTGTAATATGGCGTCAGTCCAAAGACCTTCTCTCTCTCTATCTCAGCCACTTCTTCAACATCCCTGGCTGCTTTGTTATGTTTTTGTCCTCTTTGCAAGTGATTGTGGGTGCAGTGTATTTTCTCTTCTCGTCTAGTTGTCAGCCCAGCACACCAGATTCTACACACTTGAATGCATTTCATTCGATTCGAGTCTTACGCTACAACGGTCCAAGAAAACAGACAGAGCCTCCTTTCAAGAAACTCCCCGTTGCAGGAATTCTGTCATAATTTTTTAGCAACTCGTTTTGGCAGTAAATATTATCTCACAATGGGGTTTTCTGTCTTGTGCACTCAGGTGGTTGCTAGACACATGGACCGCATGCAAATACTAAACATGCAATGTGTAGGTAGCTGGATCACAGGGATACTCGAGTGTACCCGTCTCTCACTCACTCTCAGCCAGAGAGCAATGAAATGTGCTCTCTCTCTGCTCCTCTGGAACAGTTCAAATCCTGCTTGAAAGCAGGTGGCTACCATATTCCGTTTGTATTATACAACCATGTCGTCTCTATATAGAAAGGTACACAGGTACCTATATTATTAGGTACTTATTGTTAGTGGTTGGTAATAATAAATGTGCAATTCATACATTGGATAGGGAATCGAATCGAAAAGTGATCTCTCTCCCTCTCTATGTATATGCACGCATACGTCTGTGTGTACAATCTAGTTTTCTGCTGAAAAACAGAACTAGGTTGGCTACCCACTACAGGTGGATGCACTTTGATCCTAGTTCCGTTTTTCTGTACAACTGATAACACAATGCACAAGTACCTGCCCTTTTTTAAAGTACTGTGGATGTACGTGCAGACAATTTTTACTTTTGCTATTCAGTGGACATCTCTCTCTGTAGTACATGTAGACTATTGAATGGTGTGTGTGAATTATGAAAATAATAATAAACGGTTATGTAAATGATGTGTGAAGAAATCGCACATTAAAACTTTTATATGAATGAGTTTAGAAACATTAAGTGTTGCGGTATTATTGTTGGAAATGTGCACATAATCTTCATATTTATTCAATATCATAATCCATTTTTACCCGGGAGTACGTTAAATACATTGGTTTTCAAAGGGAGACTAAGCACCTCGTGAAAATCCCCCTGAAGATTTGTTTTTGCACGAAAGCTAATGCGAATATTTACCCTTGCCGAAGGGTGAGTCAATAGCTTCTTGTTTTTGCTTTCCAAATTAGCTCGTATTTATGAGGCTTGCGATTACGTTTTAACGCCCTCTTCAAAGTGATGGATGGTCACCATTTTAACAACCAAGTTAACCTTTGGTTAAAATAATAAAGCGGTTTTTAGCCCCGATTATTTTCAATGGGCATTCATTTTATGCATTAGGCAATTTTTGCAAAATTGGAAATTCCTTTTTTCCACTTGTAATTTTAATTCATGATTCCATTATTATTATCTTTGAAAAACAGGCATACTTTTTCAAATTTTGTAGTGAGCAAAGGAATCGTTTACTAGTGATAAGTATTTACTTGGATTGAGTAGGTATTCTGGATGGGTTCGTATTTAACACTAAGCTTCCACGATCTGCAAATGACAGGAGGATAATGAGAAGAGTATATCCTTACGTCAAAATTGTCAACAAACCACTTATCTTTGCTGCACGCTGCTTTGTTCCTTTCAAACTAAATAAATGAGATGATGTAATAGGAAGATTGTCGAGAACACGTTAATGGACAAAATGCAAGGTACTATTACGAATTCATGCTGCAGAAGATAAAGCCATCCAATGGATCGAAGTTAATGCGCCTTCCAGTAACCATTCGAGAAAATAAGAAATCTCTTGTAAACAAGAACGCTCTGTGAACCTTTTAACTGATCAAACTTCCAACATCTCTAGTAAATCAGCCAGCGCTTCCATGCAACGTACACATCAATTATTGCTTTATAAGAAGAAACCGAAATGCAGCCAATGAAAAGCAGAGAGCAATAAATTCAATTAATTAATTCCACCATTATTCACGTTCTTATCAGTCACCATTATTGAATGCATTAGAAAAAGTTCTTATCACAAGCCACTTGCCATTTACTAATTATATTTACATTGATTCTGAACAGAAGCTTTAATCAAACGCCAGGGAATCCCAATTAACATTTTAACACAGTACTTTAAACGAATTTGTTAGCCAGGCCTTTTTAATTACTATTATTTCGAATACAAAGGATCGTTTACTTACATGAAAGCGAATTGGTTATTATCAGATTTAAGAAACTCGTCAGCTCGTCTGCATGTAACATTCTCATATTAAGAAAGAGGGGCTAGCGTGCTATTATTTCCTTGCCATATTGAATGTCAAAATTTGAGCAATGTAGTTCTCTATATTTTTGATAGCAGTAAATTCATAGAGACCATTTGTATGTATGAAAACCTGTAATTTATTGGATGAGAAGAAACATGCGTTCAGTTTTGTTGTGTGTAGCTATTAAGTAAATTGGTGAAAAGAGTTTTCCTTCCACTATGTGGAAGGCTGCTACAATAGCACAACGTGGCTACGTGTCTGTCTGTGAATCTGAGTGGATATTTAGATGTATTTTCCTGCCTGCTCTTTCGTATCACTCTTGATAATCGGCTTTGAAAAGTGAAGTTGATTCATCTGCATCCTTTTCCTCTTCCTTCTCATATCTACGTATTGTTAGCCAGAAAGACAACTGTAAGTTGTGTTGGCTTTAGCTCTAATAACAATGGCAGACGCAAAACGCTATTCTCGTGTGCGAACAATAACATCTTGTAGCACATCTTTTTTGCCTTAAAGACTTGCCTTTTCCTATTATGGGTATCCCTTGCTCTGTAGGATGCTCGGCTCGTCTGGTTCAGCAGGACTGGATAGCCTGAAGCGGACTCAAAGGCTTTGAAAGGGAATTGATCCACACGATAGAATTATACGTTGTTTAAGAGTGAAAGGGCAAAAAAGGCCAGGCGAGCAGACGGGCAAATGTTCTACAAGAACGTTGTATTATCGTAAGACAAGCGGAATGTGGAAATGTGGATCCTCCAGTAGCGGATGATCGGAATGAATGTGTGTGTTTGTACTCGTGCAGTGGGGTCGAACGAATAACAGGACATCACAAGATTTGCATGGATGTCAAAAGATTAGAAAGAATTATGCATTTCGTATAATTATAGCCTTTAATGTTATAGACAATGGTAGCCGGGTCAATGTCTCCCTAAATACTGTACTTCCCTTAATTTGTTGCAAACTATCTTCTTGGTAATTCATAATGCACTTGGCATTCTAAGCTCTGTACTGTGAATACTGGATTAGGTATTGTAGTTGAATGTTTTTCTTTTGTCTCGCTCCCTATGTAATTATGCAATAAATTCTATCAATGTATATCGCTAACGTATTCTTGTTCTCTTCCTTTCGTCAACGCGAATCTCGCATTAAATAAGAAATATTGTTTTAATCCGTAAGCACAATGTGAAATTTTTATGTCCTTTAGAAATATAAATTGAACGTATAGTTCATTTATCTGGCTTCATCATTAAATTAACGATAAATTTGTATTTTCGTGTTTAATTCCAGTGTACTCACCCTTGTCTGTCAGCTACATGCAAGTTATAATTTATTAAATTACGACATGTCATCTAAATTTGAATTATATTTTTGTGTTACAGGAGATTCGAGAGCTGCTTGCCGAATGGGACGTACAATCCGTAAGCGTTCAGTCAGGCTCTGCGCGTGTCGCTCTTTGTTCTCCAGAGGTAAACATGAATATTATTCTTCAAGAATTATTACTTTTTCTAAATTTATTGGATTTTTGTCATAGTCCGTTTCACCAACACAACAGCCTTTCTGTGTACACGGCTAACATTGCAATTTAATTATTTTATATTGTTAGCTATCATGGCATAAATCCTTAGGCTATTATCGTATTGCCGCACAAGTAATTGATTAAACTGTGGCACTTGACACTCGGAAAACAGCTCTTTCGAATAAGCTACTTATTAATCCTCACAATCTTGCAAAAATACTGAAAAACGGGAGCAGGGCGGGGTTCCACATACGAAAAATTATTTTCCAAATTTCTTTCAATTGTATTGCATATATGTTCATAATGAATAGTATGGGAAATTCATCTCTAATTCGTATAAACCTTCATTACAAAAGAAAACAAGTTTGATGTTGTCAATATTTGTGATTTTAAATGAACGGTTATTCCTTTAAACTTTAAATATTTGCTTTAACCTGTATTCTTTATGCATTATTAACTAGATAAGTACCTATGTACATAGATTGTGGAATTACGACTACGGTGGTCCCGTCTACAGGGGAATGTGCCCCGCGGTGCTCCTATTAAAACATGAATTTGCTTTATATTGCTCATCAAATTGGAAGCCTTGGCATTCAATGGCATTCAAGGCATTTAATAAGCTGACAGTTTGCTAAAATGGAATATTTCAATTTTTTAGATGCTTGAAGACTGGGACAAAAATGCCGTATTTACTTTACGTGGTCAAAGGGTAACTATAGTGCCCTCTCCAACAGAAATGCTATTGTGCGTCGGCCGACTTCCTCTCTCCTACAATGAATCACAGTTTTCATCTCTGGTGGCTAATTATGGAGATGTGAAACGATCGTTTCTCATGATCAGTGAAAGAACAGGTAAGCAAATTTGTAATACATTAAAGGTTGTTAATAAAAATTCCAATTAAGCATTTCGTAATTGCATCTTTGAGAACAGAAATGTGTTGCTTCAAGTGGAATATTACCTTACTCGGCATTCATTTAAGATGAAAATTTAATTTTAGAGGGCCCATTCAAGTATTACGAAACGAATACTAAAAAGTCAATTTGCTTACCACCAGTCTCGCAATCATTCAGATATAATTCATAGTCCTAGATCTCACAAATCATATCACATGCTACCTGAGTGCGAATTCATTCTCGTAAAACTAAACAATTTTCTCTTTTGTGATAATTTTTTATGTATTAGTTTTGTCTGTTGATGATATAACCTTTCGACCTCAATTATTTGCGTGCCCCTATTACATAAGGATTATGCAGACGACATCTCTTTTCGTGACTGTAGTAAAGTGAACTTAGAACTCTAAATGACTTGCTAGAATTAGGCTAGAAAATATGACATTTAAAGAACTTATTTAATACCTAGAATTAATTCGTATTCGTATTTTAACCATAATAATGTAAAATAGTTATGTTCAGAACGAAACAAGCTTGTCTGCGGGTGATATTTTTACAATTGTAGCACAAAGAAGACTAAAAACATTATTTTATTTTCATAATAATGTAGGTACTTTCTCAGTGCAGTGGTGGGAAGCGGACAGCATAGTTTTCCTAGTTATACATTTTTAATTATGATCGGCTCATTGCTCACAGTCTTATAGCTGAGATTGACACAAAAAGTATTGCAAAAAGGCACACTAATTAAACACTTATTGATGTGATAGGAAAATTTGTAATAACGCTAACAATTTCTATGTTGTTTCTATATCTATAAAAATTTAACGGTGCATTAAATCCAGAAAATGTATTCGTTGGGGTACCCTTTAGGAACGCTCCTCCCATCCATATCCTTCCTGTGTTATTTTTTTTATTGGGTGTGAGGGGTGGGTGCGGGTCCGGCGGGCCCACAGGTTGGATACTCCCCTGGTATTAAGCATCATACATATAAAGAAATAAATGCGAAATATTGTAAAATAATTCTAGGGTTGTTTAGCTATGGAGAAATAAGAGATTTCTGCTTGTCAGCAATTCATTTAAAAAATGACTATTGGAAAATTTTATAAGTAACTTAGAGTTCAAAGTAGACCTGGTTCCCGTAGCGCACGGCACACACTGATTCTCATTCGTTTTCTTAAATGTAGTGTGTTGGTTGGATACGGTTAAATTCCAATTCCTAAACCGAAGGCTGTAAAAGTCTCCGCTAGCATTAGAGTTGTGTAAAGCAATTTACTGCACGTGTCTACTTTGTTGCTACTTATTACATTATAGGGGACAACAAAGGCTATGGATTCGTCGAATATGTGACGAAAGAAGCAGCACTACAAGCGAAAAATGCCTTGGATGGGAGGCAAATTCTAGATTACACAGCCGTGTGCGACTGGCTGGATTCTAGTCATATTACACTCCGATCACTTCACTCAAAATGTCTCTATATTGATCGCCTACCTCCAAATTATAGAGACATGGGGGAATTTCGACGCATATTTAGTAACGTTATCAACCCACCTTATTGTCAGGTAATTCTACAATATTATATTTTACAAATAATGTACACTTGCCTGTTCCTTTGTGATCTAAATAAGTGTTGACAAGTGTTGCCCCAGCCTGCTAACAGCATCCATTGTATCCTATTTCAAATGCAATCAACCTAAAGTGTAAAATTTCAATGAATTCTATGATTGCTTTTTCCACATTTTTTCTGCATGGAAAATTTCAGTGAAATAATTACTGGATGTGTGTATAAATTTGCCCGTCTCTAACGCAGCACAATATCTTGTTTATTTCGTACATAGATCGCTTTAAAGAATGGCTGTCCTCAGGACTGGGGCTTGGTGGAATTTACAGGCGAAGATGAAGCTGAAAGAACACAGCAAGGGTTGGATGGATTCGTGCTGCATGGTTCCCGAATTCGGGTAGCCTACTATATTCCTGGAGTTCGAGCCATCAACTTATACCTCAAGTTACTTAATGATGGGGTAAGATAGAAGATTCTCTATAAGAGCCTGTCTCGATGGGTAATTCAATCTCGTGATTCTGTCTTCTTGCATGCTTATAAGTCTTTCTCATGAATTTGCTGCATTCCCAGAGAAAATTAATGTAACCTATGTTGCTGTGATATTGATTTTTGAATCACAGAAATGCTAATATCTAATTGTAATGTAAGTACACGGGAAAGAAATCATGGACTTGTATACCGAAGTAGAAATTGGACTGAAATTGTATACAGACCTAGGTCGCTTTAGACAATAAATTCAAATTGATTTCGTCTTCTCCTTCAGTCAATTCTTTAGTTGAGATTGTAAACCAGTTCAAGTGAAAGATTTCAAAGCTGAAAGATCTAGAGGCAACATGTAGAAATATATTGTATTAGAAAATTAGCATATTTCTCTTTAATGAAGGATGCTTCTTGGATGCAATACATAGGTATTATTTATTACGTATGAAAATAATTTTCGAGATGAGTAACTTTCGGGATGAAATGCAAGACTTATATTAGAATTCGGAAAGACAGAATTTTGACAAAAGCAATTTATTCCTGCCTTCTGATTGCCACTTATTGTCAATTTAGTTTTTATTCGAACACTCAACTTACTGCTTTCACCAGACACAATTAGGATTGCACTGCTCTCTCTCTCTCTATGGACGCGGACACATTGACAATATTCCTAATGTTGATTATGACTTCATAACATCTTGAAAGACAAAAAGAAAGTCACTTATTTTACAATTAAAACTTTTTAGTGTATCCTAATGATTTATACAAGCCCCTGTAAACATTTCAATATTCTACCGCCTTAAGACATTTTTAATATGTAACTATTCGATTCTTATGCAAAAAGATTGAGAGTGATGCATTATTAATTACAAATTTTACTAAAGAGCAATTAATATATTCGATTTAGTTTAGGGATGAGACCGGACACAATTTTTACACGGACAAAAGACAAATCTCATAAAAGTATTCGTTAGCATAAGGTAGATTTCCAAATGTGACAGTAGGAATTGTTGGATTTCCTATTAACTAATAAAGCCGATTTAGCCTAGTCGAATACGTCTAAACGAATAGTGTTCGTAATGCATGTCCTTCTGTTGATCTTGTTCGTGGAGCTCGAGTATTTAGGATTACACAAAAAATTGCTAAAGGGAATCACACCGGTCGTGCATTTGGCAGGGTGACTGCGAAGCAAGGAAGTAACCAGATAATAAAGTAATCTGAGGCACACAATGTAACTATAATGTTTTTACTTGACTAGAATGGCTAGATATATTAAGGAGTAGGGCTAAAACGCGAAATTTCAAAGAATGCATTACGCGATACATTTATATTGATGATAGAAGAGAAAGGGAAGAGAAAGATTTACTCAGTCAGTCAGTGAGTCAGCAGACGTCCACATCTTCTTACATGCAGATAAATGTATTCTTCTTGCATTCTTGTTCTTCTTGCAATGATTCGGAGTAAAAGTTGTAAAGAAGCTTCTCGGAAGCCTCGTAGCAATTGATTTTGATTGTATGCAGACTTTTATACGTGCAAATGACATCATCCCAAGTTGATTAAAAGGGCTATGAATCGCTGAAGATGTCAAAGTATCTGTTCACATAATATATCTACCATTCACTAAATATATGTGTCTGATGCACAACATGGATGGATGTACAGGATCGCACCGCGATATTTCGTCTGAGGAAGCCTGTATATTATTCTTGTTTGCCATTCTGACTTTTCCATTCGTGAAGAATCGATTTTGAATGTACTTTGGATCGTGTCCTTGTATGTTCTTTGGACAGTAGTCGCGAAGCGTGAACGACTCTCCTCATCCTCTGCGTCAGTTTTGCTTCGGTGGTTGCCGAAAGCGGAAGTCTAAACAGTCACCTTGTTGCTTTCAATGTGCAAGAGGCCAAATGAAAAGACATGGGCTTCTCTTTCACACGATTCAACCTTTTACTCTTTTTCCCTCTGTCCCCCTTTCGAATTTACTGCATCTGTCTTCCTGTCCATCATATTTTAACAAATGCCGTTGAATGCAAGCTTTTATTCTGACGAAGTAGGAAACCTTTGTTTTACCAGAACCTGTTTTGAGAGAGTTTACGGATTTTCCCATTCACTGTCCTGGGTAAATGTGAAACCTTCATCTCCAATTGCAATCGGTGTGCTACGGATGTATTTAGTACATCAAATGAGTGTGAGTATTTATTAGAGAGACCGAAGCTTATTATTTATGTATACGCCTCAAAATGATAAATCACGAAATTTGGTAACAGTCAAAACAGTTCTCTACAAATTTAAGTTTTTTCTCTTTTAGGATTTAGGATTATGTAAATTTTAAGGAATATAAATCTGAAGTCAGTAATATCACGTCACTACAACAGATGACCAAAATAATATTTTATAGTTAATTTACCGATAATTACCAGAGAAATTAACAAATTGAAATGACCCGCTTGGATCATCTTTTTTAAATCAATTTCAAGTGGAACTTTAGTTAGGGGCAGAAATACCTAGGGGTTTCCTCAAATGGACTGCTACAACGGCGGTTCTTTTCTATTCTATTCTCCCTGGTACTTTTTGACACAACGGAATACATATTAGTGAACATAGCTCAGTGAACTGAATTATTGCCGCCTGGAAAAGCAGAATCGCTTTTAACAAACATTGCAGTGCCAACTAGTCTCTTTTTTACTCTCCCAGTCAGCTAAACACTAAATGAAAATTTCTATGGGATTCAAATTGAATTGGAAGTCTTAGGATAATTAGAGACAAAGAGAACTATAGAAAAGGCGAACTTGTGTTTGTAACAAATAGTAAATTCGGTGAGGAATACATCTATTTGAATGAGTGTGTACAACATCCTACACAAACACTGCCTCCAATATGAAATTATTGTAACACCTTTAGCTACAAAAAAACACAGTTTTGTTTATTTAGCCATTTTAGAAATCGTACAAAATTTGTAATGGTTACTTGTTTCAGAAATGAACTGCACGTCCGACCAGTAAAATTTTCGGTTTAAATAGGGTCATCCACACAAGCAGAGAAAACTGATTTTTCATTTTCCCCAATTTCCCACTGGGATTTCACGCCTGGGAAATTTCAGCACTCAAACCTTTGGGGAGCATTACTAAACTCGATTCCTAGATCCATTCATCACAAGTAGACGTAGACACACGTGAAAATACGTATGGCAACGCGATCAAATCTTTAGTATTTATTGTTCCTCTAATTGGACAACATCGACGTTTCCTGAATTCCCAGCTGCATTTTTGCAAGTCCTTTTTGAAAAGTGCTTCCGTATATAATTTTCAGTAAATGATTTCTGTACCGGTGCTGAAGGAAACCTCAGAGACTTACAGAAAATAAAATACTGTTTCTCCTCTTCCTTTGTACAATCGCATCCTTGATGTACAACGTACGTAATTCGTATTTTTGTCTGAATAAAGGAATTAATTTTCCTATTTTTGCCTTCTCCTCTCAGTTTAGCAATTTCGGATTTTTGCTCTTTTCCCAGCTACTCATTTTTCCATTGCGTGACACACAAAATCGACCTCACAAATTATACCCTGGTGACTTAATCTGCGTATCGTCCTTTTTACCTTTTATAGCAATCCTACAAATTTATGCACAGTCTAATAAATACGTACTAAAATGTGGTATGGTTTGCACAGTGCATATTCTCTGGCTTTTGTTAGATATGAAATATCTATGAATTTAGTGGCTTAGCGGAAGTCAGTTACCTTATTAGATATTAAAACTAAAAAATTCCGGTAGGAACCGTCATTTCCTTATCTTCATAAATTTTTAACCACGATAAAAGAGTTCCCTGTGTTCGCGAATCACCAGTTACAGATAATATATCCAATTGCAAGGAAATTATAGTAGAATGCTGTCAGAAAATAACTGGAAAGCACAGTGTGAATACAGTAAATATGTGAGGATGCAACTTATTTAATTATTTCATAATTGGCTTCTGATAGCATCATGGATTTCCCTTTCCTGTCATAGCGCCATATAACAAATAAGCATTCCCGCTTCTACATCATGTTTTTATCCACCCACAACATTTCCAACTGTAAAAAGAGAGAATTCACGATGTATCTTAAACTCGTTAACCCTACATTCATCCAATGTTTCCATAATTAATTCTTGTTTTACATTTACAGGGAAACAACAAAGGAAAGAGTGCTCTACTTCCAGACCCACCTGCTCCAGCCGTATTCCAACAGTTGCAAAGTCTGGCCAAACAAAATCCAGTCTGTAAGTATTTTACAAGTGAAATCAATTGGAAATGTACAATACATAAGTTAGCATAGTAAATTGTAGAATTCGGAATTTAGGGAAAAGCATTCAGTGTACCATTTGAATAGATGGCAATCGAAAGTTGAGTAGCACACTACGTAGTTGTTTAAAATTGATAATGTTAAAATACAATGCGCAGTTGGATCTTAGAGGAAGCATGCAGGGAGCAATGCCACGGAGGATTCTGCTAATGTAAGGTGAAAAGGAAATTGACAATTTATAGCTGGATGGTTGTTGTCCATGTTGTGCTGTGTGCAGACGCGCCAGAGTGCATTTCACCGAATCATGGTCTCATGAATAAACTTATGGTTAGATTGAAATGAAAGTGATTGAGATACGGAATTTCTTTATTTGGTGAAAGGAGGAGAATGTTCTTTGATTCCAACATTGAATTTCTAGTACCCACATACCTACATGTTCACATGTTCACATGTAACTTTCTTTTATTTGTACAACACAAAGAGAACTCTACTCTACTACCAATATATATCTCTCTGTGTAGCACTGTATAAAAAGACATTTATCTGTTCGGCTAACTTCCACGTGTACGTTGTTGCGTGTTTGCAAATAGAAAATTCATGAGATCAAAAATGTCTTGTGCAATTGCCTTTGTGCACTCGTTTTGTTTGTAAATAGGTTTTACGTGCCTACTACGTCCCTCGTTTCAGTACCTAAATAAATACAAAGCAAAATAAACTGTGCACACAGAATGGTAAATAAAACACATGGGAAAAACTGTTTCCTGTTTAATCAAAAGCTCTAAGAATGCACGGTGAATGTGTGCAAGCACGTGAATACATATTGCCATTCAATTTGTTTCTACTCAGATTATGACATTCTATCAAATCAACTGGAATAAAAGAACAGTGTATATTTTTGAATAGAAAATACTCTGCAACGTTAGTAAATTTATATTTACCAGCGGTAGTTGTCAACCTTATATTTTGGACATTCAATTTTTCATTTTTATTTAGAGGAACTACCAGGCGCAATTCTCTTCCAATATCTTACCCATGTTAACGTAGTTCAAGATTAGCCCCTCCCAACCTGTCTTACCCGTGTTAAATTTCTCCTTTTGGGTGCAACCCCACCCTTAAATCCGCGCGTGGAAACTACAAGCACACATTCATAAATAATATAATGTAGGCATTATAAATTTGTTTTGTAACATTGCAGAGTATACATAGTGCTTACAAGTTTTCTGTTCAGCTTGTATGATTCCTACTGTTCCATTTTGCTGACTAGGAAAATCATGTTATAACAACAGAACATAAAATTACAAGAAAAACCATAAGAACACATGTGGTTCCATCCGTGTAAGTATTAGTATTTGGTACTGTGTACAGAAACCTAAACGTTTCAATATATATATACTTTGTAACACATTCTTTAAAAAGGTTTTTTCCCGAGTATATCCGTGAACTGTGAATTCAATTATTAAATACTTCGTGGTAGAACTGCAAGCGCATACTTATTCTTATTTATTACCTAATCACAATAATATGCAGAAACGGGAGCAGCTTGAAAGAGAGATATCAGATTGAATTGTATTTCGCCTTAGTAGCTTCGAAATTACTGTCGATTTGGCAATGGCTTGTGAACAAAGACTGAAAACATATTTTATGTGTTATCGATATGCATTGGCAGAAAAGAGGTTTATGATGCGGCATTGATTATGTCGGCTTGGCAGAGGTAGTTTAGGATATTCGGAAAGGAAATAAAGCGTGGGAGGGAATTTATAGTTGGATAGAAAGTTATCAAAATCTTGTCGGGTAATGCTCACAGCTTGACTGAACGTTAATAAGAATGGCGATCTGATCCGACAAATCTGAACCGTGAGTAAGGATTGGATTTTTGTAGAATCGGATTGATAATTTTTTACGATAGAATTACGGGTTGAAGTATTTATCGAAAAAAACTCAAGTGTATCGATGACCATGGTGTTTAAAATACCGACAAGATAAAAAATACAATTGACTTGAGCTACAAATTTAGAATTTATTTAATACTAAAAATTAAATGGCCATTTGTATTTATTTTTGAGCCTTTAGGAACCAAAGTATTAAAAGTTGTACAATTGTACGAAAATTAGACAAAGAACAGTACAGTACAATTTTTAAGTGGATTAGATCCAATCCGCACCATGTCAAATCTGATCCGATCCGATGAGGTCGAATCCGATCCGCCTGATTGCATCGTTATTTGTAGAGGGATAGAAAAAGATTTCGCTGAAGTTCCTTGGAGATTGGGAATACATAGAGCGCATTATAAGCGCGTGAATTGATGTTACAGATTGAGCACACACTTCCTCTGTTCACTCTGTTGCTTCTTGAACAAATAAGCTTCTAAATTAGATTGCTCTGCACTCCGCCGCCAACTTGATGCGAAATTCTCTCAGCACATTTACAATTTTTGTTTCAGCTTTTCCTCTTTTATACGTTATAGTCATAGAATGCAGAATGGCAACAAATTACAACAAATTGTACTCGAAATCTCCAATAATACAAAAAATTAAATGAATTATCCGTGACACTTGCAAAGTATTGTAGACTACGACTACACTGTATTACTAGAAATAACTCGAACAAGCTCAAAGCCAATGTTCCTCTTATTGTCCATTTAACTTTAGACGAATTTATATGATTACATATGAATACATTAGCGAATGCTATGGACTCTCTCTTAAGAATAAGCTTAGTATTTTTAGTTATGCAGGAAAGAACTTTTGACATGAATTCACCGAAAGCTGTCCTCTTTTTGGCCCTTTATCTTTTTCAGCTATAATAAAGGCCTAAATTTTCTCATAAAAGTGAATCATTCTGAGATTTCTACAAGACTTGAATTCCATAGTTGACGATCCAAAAGGTGGCTCTACTGAATCCTAATATTATCTGCAAGAGGATGTTGTTATATACAAGCTCATGTATATAAAAATATGAAGTAGAGCACAGAATCAGTCATTTATCCTGAAGGCGATCTAGCATCACTCACATATGTTATCTTTCCTACTTGAATTCCCTTTGATCATTGGCTTTCAATTTGATGTCACTTTTCCGAGTAGTAGTTCACAGTGTGGATTCATTCAGGAGAGGTCTGTTTATTGAACGGCGACAGAGGGAGAGAGAGTGAGAGGTAGGATCCGATCTGTAGCAAAGTCTGACAGTGAAATATCTCATTCATTAAAAAACGATAGAATGGCCAAGCTCTGACAGCTCTGAAGAGCGGTCAAACAGAGACAACCAAATGAGGTGTATCTGTCATATCGGGTGTACAGACCGAGCCGACTCTATTCAAGAATTCCATCTCCAGAATTATTTCAAAGTCCATTCGTTCCCATGCGGGGAGAGAGAGAGAGAGAGAGTCTGGCGGAACGCGGAACTTCCAAGGATAGATTGAGTTGAAGTTGCCAAGTGCTTTTAGTTGAATTGAATCCTGTCTCCGGCTTTCTTGCTTCCTGTTCATGGAGCACCAGCTAATTGCAACGTGGATTTATAACATTTATACGATACTTACTTGTACTGGTTAGATGTAGTACAGTAGGGCTTTCAGTGCACCTGGTGTTCCAACCGGCACACTGAACCTATCAACGTATTTATGCATATTTGTTGTCTGCTCTCCTCTGTATTCTCCTTTGATCTTCCTCTTGCTCCATTTTGTTGTCTTTTCCTATAACAACCGGTAGTATCATCTGCTTCATAGATTGAAATTGTAACTGAATTTTCAAACGATTTGTTTCCCCATCTCGCTGTCCTTTTTATAATAATAGCACACGCATTTCCATACCCTTCTTGTGTCGTGTGCCAATGAAGTATCCTGTTATCGTACCGCGCTACTCGTTTGATGTGTCCACATTTGAAGGGACATCGATAGTATCAATTTTGGGACGAAATTGAAATTAGTGATAAAACTGGAGTATATATTTAGAGAGGATGAATGTGTATAAATAGATAATAAAGATTCTAAAGAAATCAATCGCCTTTCAATCTACTCAACACTAAAAATAGTTTTTAGAATATTTTATTGTTCCAAGTTTGATATTGAATGGAATTGACATTTAATCTAACTAATTGGATTTATTTGATCAAGCGCGGATACAGGACTCGGTTTACCGAGCGGGTACAGTTTTATGAGAACCAAAATTAGGGCTGCAAGGAACGTATTTTTTGGAATCATGCAAAAATGGAATTATATCTAGTGCTTAGCCATTAGATATATTTAATTCACAATTTCGCGTGTCTGTTTGCCCTTCGTATTTGTCGTAGCACAATAATAATCCGATCTGGACTCTATTTACGAAATTATTGATTCCATTTCATTTTGAATTACACTTTTGATTCTTTTCGATTAGTGCAGCAAGGGAGGGAGGCATCGATCCAATCAAGAAGCAATGGGAAAATCTTTGAAATCTCGCAACTAGTGGGGATATAGTTTTTTGTACTCACATATTATATTATGTAGGCCCGTTATTAAATATTATTACACTACTTAATATTTATGGTTTGCACACAAAGCACATTTGAACTTTGGTGCTGTACTTTGCTCTGCAAAATGCTCTTACGATGCAGAAATATTTCTATTATTGCACCGTGGCACGAATCAACTTTGATATTAAATAAAGTAGAAGGTGCTGCGTACACTTCAGGTAAAAAATATACGGTTTCCTCCCTCAACAGAGAATACAATTCAAAGTCTACATCAAAGATTGTGTTTTTCAACCTTTCAAAGGTCGTTTCCCCATTGTCATGCCAAGAGTTGATTGGAACTCGGTAACAATAGTGCTTTATTGCGATATGTTCGAAAATATTACGTAAGAACTATGTAAGATGTCTTTTTACATACACACATAAAAGTTTTGGAATTTTTTTACTTCTTCAACGAAATTCTATTGCAAAAAGCAAACAAATTTGGGACTGAAAAACAGTTTTGTCTTTTATCCGAAGTGACAGACAGAACTAAATTTGTAGGTTCTGGGAAAGCTTTCATTCGACATGTGGGTGTAAAAGGTTTTGGCTGAACATTCGGTCATTACAATACAATATAGTTAGATTTAATATAGCACGAAAGCATTTTTGCTTTGGAATTTAAAGTAAAAGGTAGATTCGCAAAAATGCACTTTACTATAGTAAAGTCCCCTCCGAAGCGTCCATACAATATAGAAAATATAATTGTTCAGTATTTAATTACACATGCGGACAGTACATGACACATTGTTGTATTTGAATTTACAGTTGCCCAGAACTTGCAGAGCATAATATTGCAGCAAATTCAAGATGTACAGAAAGGGAAAGGTGTAGTGACGGATCAGGGCAAGCCAAGAAATCATTTTCAAAAGTCTCCTCCGTACGGTTCGCCCAACTCTCCACAAAACAATCCAAATATGTTGAAGAATGCGCAACAGACGGCTTTGACTCTTCTGTTAGCCACTCAAATGCAAAGCGGCGGTGGTGGAAATGGTGGCGGTGGAAATGGGCAACTTTCCCCGAATTCGGCAGCTGCGGCAGCCGCCTCCGCTCTGCAGAATCAACAGTTATTGTCGGCACTGCAGGCGATGAGCAAAGGGGCGGGAGGAGGTGGCGGCGGCGGTCCGGGCAATGAACATTACTTGAATGGCATTCCATCGATGAACAATGGACCAAATTTGAGCTCGTTGCTGGGATTGGCGTCTCCAAATAACATGGCTCCCATGTCACAAATGGACAACTCTTCAAACATTCCGCACGGCTACTTTCCATCACCTGCTGTGATGCTCTCTAACAATGGTGGAAAGGATGACCAATGGTCCTCATTCAAGTCTGCTCGTAATACTCCGACCTTTGGATCCAACGGTCTCCACAAGGTAATCCAAAAAAAACTTTAATTTCATTTCTAAAACAAATGTAAATATCTCGTATTGTGTACAGTAGTACATTTTGCTAAAGTTTTCAATTCAACCGCGTCCATTCATATTTGGCATCCAAAAACGTTTTCAGTGTTCATGGGAGACTTTTTAGTCGATTTTTTCACATTAATGCCTATAAGAGAAAGTTGAATTTTTCGTTAAATAATGAAAATGACCGCAGGTAATCACTGGAATTTTGCATATTATATATTGGTGGTCCTCTTTTGAGAAATAGCTTGTGGAAACAACGGTACCTTTTTCTCAGGTCTGGTTGTATGTACATGGTTGTGTGTGAGTTTGTGCGTTGGTGTCTATGTGCATTACAACTTCAACCAAAAAACAAGACTCTTGTCTAAATTAGTTGAACGTGCTCTATATTACATAAAATACGTGCATTATATTGTAAATATAAACAAACCATATGCTTAATTATCAATTAGGCTTGCAGTAACAGAGAACAATTTTAAATTGCAGTCTAAATGACTCGGTTGGTAAATGATATGAGGAAGCTCATTTATTTACATTTGGCACCAACTATTCACTCCTCATTTACTTTCGAGACGAATCACTCTTTTCATGGCACTTGTTCAGAAACAACATTTTCCCCACTTTCATTCGCTCGATAAAGACAATCTAAAAGACAATTTATGCTAAAGTTGAGCACTAAACAACACAGAACAGTCGCTTTCGGTTCTCTCCCTAACAGACGCTCTCATATATCCTGTGCTCTATTTTAGTAGTCAATGGAAACCTTATGCTGAAGGAAAGCCACTTTATATGCCATCAGATTAATTTATAACAGTGAGCATTCAGCGAGTACGCTCCTATCATTCACATTGCAGTCATGCAAACAGTTGTACCAGCATTCCTAATTATAATTTTGTGCATTCAAGATTCTCAGTAATATTTATAAACAATAATATCAAAAGTTCTTACGGGAAAATTTACCATTTAATTTATATGTCAGTTAACAGTTTTCTAATTTAAATTGATTCACTGCTAGCAATAAACTGATCAACACATTTTAAAACTTGTGTTAATTAACATTAAATAGAAGCATTAATAATATCTTTATACAAAGCTCTCTTCAAATTTGAAATTTGATTTTCTCTGCAACGTTTGTAAAACAACATATTTAAAATGCAATTGTTTTCAATTTTTTTTCTTGTATGAGAAAGCCAAGAGCAGAGTTCGAATGATTTTTGGATGAATAAATGTTATACTGGAGGAGAATGACTTCCGTAATGTTTAGGATCATTTAAGTTCTAAATTTGGGACTAGAGCGACCTTGAGTTGTGTCTGTGCAGTTGTGAAAAAAAGATTCCGTCAGTTTAGACAGAAATGTATCGTGGGCAAATTACTGACTGAGCTACAGATAGTTCGGTTGATGGTATGGAGACTGGCAACGTTATTTGAGTGGGATTGAATTGAGCGTTTCTCATGGAAATGTGCATGTTGCTCGTGGGTTTACATGTCTGCGGCGAAATCAGTGCAGTTGACAGCAGCAGTTTTCTTTAGCCAGTTTACATAACAGTGCCGATGTGTTTAATATTGACAATAATGGGGTTTGTACACGAGCAGTCTTGTTTTATCGTCGCCACATCCACAGCTTCTCGCTTTTAGAGTTCTGTGCTGATTTCTGCGGGGAACATAATTCCAAAGGCAAACTTATTGGCTGAATTCTGACAGTTTCAAAAGTTATGAAATGTGCTTAGCCCTCATCCACTCTAAGAATTTGCCAAACGCTAAACCACTTACTAGATTGGCACAAAAGAAAAGTTACGCTTACTGACTTAAATTATTTATGAATTTCCAGAGTCCGCTTTTGCCGAGCCCGTCTGGCGTCAGCTCTCCAACTTTAGACGTGCCGATGGATACAGGTATGAACGGTCCAAAGACTCCACCAAGTGGAGATCCATTGCAAGCTATGTGGTATTCGCTTTTTGGACACTCTTCCCCTCCCGAGTCAACTTCACACACTCCAGGGAACACAAGCCCATTATTCATGAAAAGTCCGATGACAAGCTCAAACGGGTCACCGATTGGACGCTCAGCAGACTCTCTGTTCGGTCTTCCGCACAACAAGAATTCGCCGCCTGGATTCGCCACTCCAAATGGTCACCACATGAACAGTGGACGACTTCCCGGGGGAGAACTGCAAGAAGCATTGAATTCATTGCTGAATAATCCCCAGAGTCTGAGTACATTGTTCGGAGGGAATTTGGTGGGAGGTGGTGGAGATATTTCACCACCGCCCTACCACTCACATCATCAACAGCTCAATAGTCATCACCAACAACATATGGCGCACTTAAACCGACAAAATGCACTGGGCGGAGTCGAGGCTGGTGGTGTGTCCACGGCCATTCTTGATTTGTTGATGCAATCCATGAAAACCGATCAACAACAACAGCAGCAGCAGCAACAGCAGCAGCAGCAACAACAACAACAGAATCACCAACAACACAATCATGATGGATTCGGGGGCATGAAGCACAATTCATGGAGTTCTGGAATGAGCACTCCGCCCTCTCCGATTGGGAATAATCGTCCCTTCAACAATGGGCACAGCCACGGACAGCAACAAATGCCCCAACGGAACGGATCGAACAGCAGCAGCGAAATGAGCGGCACGAGTCCAACTTCGCCGTCCTATTCCCCATTTTCCCGTAACTCGAGCAAAGGTTTACTCGAGTCGGGAAACGGGACTGTTTCCCCAACGCCAACCCCCTGGAGCAATTCGGTGTTGGGGAGCCCACCACAAGCGGCAGGATTTGGGGGTCACCATCATCAACATCATCAGATGCATCATTCTCACCATCACAATCATCATCAAGCCAACAATTTCCAGACCAGGAACATTTGGGCGGCACCTTCCGTCAGTCCTGGGGCTAACGGAAACAACAGTCTCATCAACTCCATGGGGCAGAAGCGAAAGGTGAACCACGAGTCGGCCACAGAAATGGACGGATTTATTCCCGGAGGCGGTGGAGGTGGGAATGGGAACCCTGGGGGAAACGCTGGAGTGAGCAATCATCACTCTCCAACTCCCGGAACACCCAGTAACAACGGCGGGGCGATGGCGAGCAACTACGCCGACTCGTACTTCAAAAAGAAGAAAAAAAACTGACTCGTGGACTCATCCCTTGATTATTGAACGAAATATCATTCTACAACCGATTACTTCTTCTGCTCGTAATATATACTTAATTAGTTATCCACTCAAAAGTAGTGGCTCCATATATTCTGGAGCTGTCACCTTATTATGGAATAAGAACTACTTAATTGAACTGATCAGTTCTGCGCAGCTATTATTCGCTGTTTTTAGTCTTACCAATGTTTTATGATGATTTATCATATTTTTAGATACCAAATCATGTACATGGATTAGAAATAACTTCTACGCGTACTTAACACTCAACCAAATACAAAGATGAATTTTACCTGAGTAAGTTATTAAAGCCTGAGTAAGAGGAATATATTATAGGAAATTATTATGCGTTTCATCGGAAATTCTCCTTATCCTATAACTTCTTTGTTTCACTTACTCCTTCCTCTCACAATCAGTTTCGATTCTATCTACAAACCACACGACTATCCCACTGAGAGACCACCATTATGTCGCTCCATGGCACAAGTGGTTGACTTAGCAGTGACTGTAATCGATAAGCTTTCCTTTTCCTTAGATAAAATCGTAGCTGGAAAATATCACCTTCAATTTTTCTCTTCCACTTCAACTTTCAGCAAATCCTACAGATTAGTGCACAACCTGTGTGAATTGTGTGCAAGAGTGAAACTGTTGTGCACACCTTATTTTGACTAGACAATTTTAGTAGACTTTTTAAATTGACATTTACTCTGACCACAATGATATCGTTAAATGTGTGAATGCGTAATGTTTCTTGCATACATTTACGACTGTACTTTTTATCCCTGGCTATTATGTATCTATATTGTTCCTAACGTAAATGACGACTTGGATCAAACTTACAATTAGATAAGATAATAATCAAAGCCCGCAATTGTGAATTCGGGACTTTTTCTAAATACAAATTTAACCACTAATGACACATTGTAAATTGCTATGTATGGTTAGTGGGTACAAAGGCATTCTAATCACTGTGAATTGGATAAGAAAACTCTGAATATTAATTGCAATGCACGATTACGTACTTTGTAAATTATTGATACTAAAATCTTATTTATAATAAGATAACAAAGAATCTCATGTTTGGATAACTCAATGAGAGGGATGAATTGACAGAAAACACTGAATCAATTTATTCAATCAAACTGGCAACTCCAGTAGGAATTTGAAAATAATCTCTATATATCTTACTTAATGCTTTCTTTTCGATTCGTAAGAAACACAAATTTTATTAGACGAGTAGTTTTGATGGTAGTTGAAAAAATTAAGGTGTGGTATATACACGTAGGCATTGTATGTACGTCTATTTATTTTCACCGGACTTAACTTCTTCACATGAACTCATAAGATTTAAGGGACGCGCAACGCAACTACTATAAGTTGGAAGGTCTCAAGCTATAACCAGTGTCACAATGAGTACAATATTCAGTATAAGTACCCCCACGTTATTGTGATACGTATGTAAGTACCATCTATTAGATAAGACATTAGTAAGACATGACCCCGACAGTGTGTAATAATGCTTATACTTATATCACAGACCGAATTACAAAATGGGTAGACGCTAGACACTTGTTGCTCTAGAAGAAAATGTACTTCTCTGTTGATCAGAAATATTTTACTTTTCCTTATTCGTCTCTGAAAACTCTTTATCACGCTAACAAAGATCACGTCTCAAAGAGAAATGTGCCTTTGATATTTGAAGGTATTTCTACGATGGTATTTTGCAAAAACGGAAATATTTAACAAAGCTGAAACGAGACAAATATAATTTTATTGCCGACAATTTTCCCCTTGCACCTTGCTGTGACATACAAAATACTGATATCATTTTGATAACGATGACAATCTGCTACCCATTGAATACTTCCAAGTAAGGTAGACAGGAAATTCTAGCTAGCATTCAAAAATAGATAAAATAGCTTCCTATATATATATTTACCCAAACCCTTCCATCATAATTGTTATAATTGTTATGACATTAAAAAGGCTTCCTTAGTATTGAAAAACACAACTTTTCCTGTTGTAATAATAAATACTTGACGGTATTCACAAATTAAACGGCCGTCTGTAACTACTAAAGGGCAGTACACTTTTAACTCAGACTCCGAATACATAAATACACTTTGAAAAATGTTCATGGTTAGGCTTGTATAACTATATTACCTTAACTCTGATCTATTTATTACACAATGTAATAAGTACTACTTGGATAAATTGGATTTGAGTGCACTACCAACTACCGGTTGCGTAACAGTACCTATTTCAGAGAATTTTCTTGGATTAAATGCCAAATCTTTATGCGAACTCAAACACATACCAATATCGAAGCACGTAGATAATAATATGAAGTAGTTGGTGTGCAAGAATTAAAAGCCGTTTCAGGTGCAACAGAGCACTGAAGGTATTTCCTTAAGTTGCTTACAAGTTGTTAGACACAAGGTAAATAATACAAGTCTGCGACTTTTCAGTGGCTTAGTTAGTTTTAGGAATACAATGTAAATTTCCATGTGTATGTATTTCTATGTAGTAAAAGAATGCTAACACAAGAATTGGATTAAAGAGGTACTACTTCTTGTGCAGGCAGCACGTACATTAATAAATAGCCATTTACATAAGATAAAACAATTGAAATTGAAAAGTGAACCTTCGTGATGGAAAGCAATGAGAGCTCCAAACTTCAACTAAAATAATATGTCGTAAATCGTGCATTGAACACTGCATGCTAATATGACGGTGCAAAATGAAAACTATAATAGTGACTAATTTAATTTTGTGTAGTTAGATGGTTTCACACTTTCTCGACTTGCGATAAAATAAAAATCAAGGTCCATTCACACACAGAGTATATTCTGAGAAAAATAAGTGAGAATTTTCTCTCTAATACCTTATCTGCTATCTACTGTGAAACAACAGGAAAATCCTTAATTACTACTTTCACAAAGAAAGGCTGAAAAGGCAAACGGAGACCACAGCAGTAATTATGATAATCGTATTTAAAATTCTAGCCTAGAATTAAATGCCTTTTTTAAGGCTTTTGGCAAATTTTAAGCAAGTGGTTTTCCAAAATCATGTCTCTATAATTAATGAGAGCACAAATATTTATTATAGCCTCTCGATTCCTCGAACCTGTACGTTTCGTAGAATCCCAGTCATTGTCTTTCTCCGCTTTCTTTCTAAGCTTTACAAAATAGGAGAAAGCAGTCTCTAGTACATGTGTACTTAAATCTATATTCGCCCAGATTACTTCAGTAGTTGACTCTCTGATTTACGGATTGCGGAATTTTACAAGGAAATAATAATTATACTTTTGACTAAAAAAAACTCTTTTACTTAGTACTAATTGTGAGTACTAAGGAAGTCTGCGTACCTTACTGTCAGGCTTACCCTTACCCTTTCTCAATTTCATCTGTTTCTTTGCTTTCACCATTCTGTATACATTTACAGTTGTTTTCTACAATATTTATTTACTTTCTCCATTCTCTTTCACTCGATTGTTCATAGAAGTAAAAGGTACTTTTTGATATGTTTGTGAGCGCTCCAGTCATATTTAAAAACAGATTTCAAGGGATGAGTAGAATTTATTGTCTTAAATACGTTTGCTTTAAAGAGGCATCTACAATAATGTAGTAACAGGTATTTATGTGTATGTAAATAAGTGCGTATAGATATAGACCAGATATCACATCAACAAGTACCTAGAAAAACGAGTATGAGATTCTTGAGAAGGGAATACTTGTTTTATTATTTCTCTATATGCTTTGGTTGATTATTTATTTATTTTATTTTGATGTGGTTATTGTTATTTAAATGCAAAAGTTATTTTGACCTCGGGATGATTTTAGTTAAAATATATATAATCATTTTTTTATAAGCTGACATCGTTCACACACAACAGAAGTTTATTAAATTATTGCAATTGTATTCTAAGTAATAAAAATACGTACTAAATACTTATTAGTTCATAGATGGGCTGTGTTACAATAATGGTATTAAAATGTACAGAATTCGAGTGCTCTAAAGGAATATATTGTTATCACATAATAAAAGTAGTGTTAGTAGATAATGCTAGAAATTGTACTCGAATATAATTAGTGCATAATTAGTGTAGGTATAGTGTAGTATAGATAAATATTTGTGCTAAATCTAGTTTTGGTGGTTTAGGGGTAATATTGTTGGTGTCGGTATTTTACGGGAAGTATTAGCTTCACATCGTCTGTAAACCATTTGAATCTTAAGGTGTTGTATTGTTATATAGTAATTTATGTCCTTAATTACCATCGTTGCGTTGTAATAAAGTAGTTAAGCAGTTAAAGTAGTAATTATTAATTAGCAACGAATATTAAATGAAATAATCACTGTAGCATTATATGGTTAAATGCGTTGGAGACAGTTAGGGGTGTTCACTGAATCACTTTCTACTCAGGCAATATTAAAAGTGATGGATTTTAGTAATAGTGATTGGTAAAAACAAAATGCGCAGCTACATCGAATGGAAATTAGTCGTTCAATGATTCAGTGCACCTGACTTTCTCTGAAGACGGTATATAATTATGTTGTTGTAGAATTTTAGCGATATTGATTGTACTTTTGGTGTTGCTAGTATCACTACAAAATAATGCCAGATCCCGGTCGACATCGAATTGTGTAATATTTATAATGTTAATGTAGTAGTGTATGTAATAGTACAGGTACACTGATTTATGCGAAACAAATATCTAAATGTTGTATTATTTGTAGTTTTTATTCATTCAGCTCCGCCCAACACAAAATTTTTGTAACTTTTTGTAATTGTTGTAATGTGTACGTACATCTATATACAATTAAAGCCGTTTTAAAGACATTTGAGATGAGGGTTGGGGAAGGACTTGAGATACCTAAAGAAGAAAGCGTAAGAATGCGGAAAAAAGAAAAAATCCATCATATTTACATAGACAGGGAGATATTAATTCTAATAATCTCCTATTCGTTAGCGTCCTTGTCACGAAGTTATTTATTTATTTTCGACACTTGTTGTCATTTATTTATTGTATGTTGTGAAATATTTATTTTGGGTTGCGGTTGACTCGTTTAATTTTAAATGTTGTAGCTTGTACAACATCGTCATTCCGTGTATTTGTTTATATTTGTCGGTGTACACGTATTGTTTGTAGATTTGTGTGGTGTGGTGTCTCCTTCATTTTGTATTCGTAAACTGCTTTGTTGCCGTATAAACAATAATTCATTCATTATGAAATGCTAACAATGAGAACAAGGTATTCTGCTATTTATTCCTTAGTCAAAATACATTTTGTTAACTGCAAAGTTATTTGCGGACCCTTTATCACCTCTGTGGTTGTATTTGTTTCAGTTTTTGTTTTGTTTCATTGGGTCATTCTTACAATTTGCGTTTTTCTATTCCTTTGTTGCTGAATTTGTATTAATTCTTGCATAATGACTTCAAAAATGGTTGTCGTATTACAATTATTCATTAGTAAAGAATATGACGGTGGTAGGCTCAATAGATTTCCAGGTTATAGATTTTATTTGTTTAGGTCTTTAATTTATTTAAATTGGTTTTATTCTAGTATTATTTAGTATATTATTATAGAATATTTTATTAATTTTGTTTCTGGTACGAAGTAGATTAGGATCTTTACAAGAGGCAGTTTCTAGAAAACCTTACCGTCGGCTTTAGCTACATATTATTTATTAACGATTAACGAAAACATAAAGTTGACAGGCTGAAATCTAACAAGGACCTGGATTCTTGTTATTTTCATGAGTTAAAGGCACGGAGAATGTTTATTGCATACTTGTAAGTATAGATAAATATACAAATACATAAGGTAGACGAGTGGAAGGATATGTACCGGAAGTAGTTGAGAAAGCGATTGGTACAAGGAATGTGTGGAAGTGATTGAAAGACTTGACTCTCATGAATTTCTTTAAACCCGACTTAACGCTATAAGGTACACATGAATTGAGAGACTTGTTTATAGAGGAACGCATACTATGTCGTAGAACCTAAGTAATGATATTTATGATCTTTGAATATATAACCCATTTATTCCTCAGAAGTTATAAACAGGGGCGTTATTACAGTGATAAATATTAAATCCGAAATAAGACTTCCATGAAACTGCTTTAATTGCAAAATTTTGTACACAAGTTCTATTATCCAATGAAACGGAATTAATGCGATGAATACTTACACCTTTCCTTTCTCTTGATTTCTCTCGAGCTGGCTTATAGCTTACTTGTTTTGTTGTAGTGTAACAGAAATTTTGGAAGCTTCTTTGCCCCAATACGTATTATTATTATTACTATTATTATTACTATTAGTAGTAATATTGATCTATAAAGGAAACTATCTCTAGATTTGTACAGAACAATGACATTATGTTTACACTCCGCACGTGAAAGTAAAACGTGTGCAGCCAACTTACTTGTTTCTCAATCAGTTACTATTCACTCAATGTAATTTCGACATGCTTTATAATATAGTTTATTGGAAATACTATCTTTACAATACTGTCTTACTTGACTTTTCGTAGATATTGTATAAGTCTTATGGAATCTCTTCAATCTCGTACACTACTAACTACTTATAAAATCTAATACATAAAAAACTACTTAACTCACACTTGAAGTTGACTTATATAATTTCTTCTCGTAACAGTACACTACGTTGTTGCATTCAATTTGCAATAATTTATTAAATTCCGTTCAATGATATTTTATTTCTTTTCGCATCACCGAATACCTTGAGATAAATAATTAATACGTTTAAACGAGAAAACAACTCTTTATTATTATTATTATTTTAATTATTATTATTATTATAGTAGTAACGGACATTAAGTTGAATTTAGTAGCTCTTATTCGCACAAACGAAATACTTGTTTGACAAAAATTTACTTTTCAATCAATACAAATCGTACAGAAAGAGAAATATGACTTTCTCCTCGATGGAAAGGTTACAGATAACGTAATGTCGTAGCTGTTATGTCGTACTAATTATCGTTTGTTCTATTATTATCTAACTATGATTACGTATTTATTTAGATTTATTTAATTTTAATGAATCATTGACAAATTGAGTCAGTCGTACCTAAGGAATGAGTTTAATGGTATGCTATGAGTAATTTCTAATTACCTATACATATATAGTACGTGCTTATATAGTATTCAACGTTAATCAAATATGATTGTGTGTGAGAGGAACGTTTAAAGTACTTGTAAGTATTCAGCGAAAATATGGAAAGGTAATCCGAGACTTGGTGATTGTTAGCACGTTGTGTTTGGTTTATTATTACTGATAAGTACTTATAATTATAACTATTTATTTATTTATGTCATCACTTTATGAAGTCTACGAAGAAACTTTTGTAAGTTTGTTTGTCAAAAATTTCAGAGTACTTTGAAATCAGTGAAGTTAAATTTATTTACTGGTTGTTGATTTTGTTACCCAATTCAAATTAAATGTTACTAAACAAAATAATAATGTTTGGTTTTGATGAGACGTATGAAAATTATCGCCATCGTTCATTTCCAACGTATTGGGAAAGTAAATGAACGAATAAGTAATTGCATGTGAATTTATTTTGTAACTGTGCAATAATATCGGAACCATTTTTTCATTTATCATATAACGAAGTGATTTAATTTGAATAAAGATTCATTAACATTTTCTCGTGAAAGTCTTCGAATTGCAAACATTCCTTAATAAGCATCATGCATTTAATATATTACAACTTTTTCCAACAACTTACAACGCCATTCTGAGATAACGGATGCATTTTCATAGAACTTTTCTCAAAAATATTAAATATTTGTTTTACAAAAGCCAATAACAGTTATTAGTTCGTAGGTAACTGGAGTATTAAATTATTGCAGCTTACAGTGAGGAAATCAAGATAATTCATAATGGATTTCTTTGCCGTAGTGGGGAATTTTGAGTTACTTCATTATTATTTATAACAAAGACGTCCGTAAAAATATTTTTTTGGACCCCTTCCCCCCGCTTTCCGATTTTGTCCGAAAAAACTAGGACCCCCTTCGGACGGCCAAAAGTAAAAAATATTAGATATTAATTATTTCACTGCTGGCGCGATGGAACCCATACACTTTGCTTTCTCACATTTAAACCAACCATTTTCAAATTTCCCCAACGCCCAAACTTGTCTTAAGTTTGATTGACTGTGGACGTCCATTAAAACCAAACACCTGTCCTCCTCCCCCTGTCCAATTTTAATCCCATCGTCCCACCCAAATGCAGAATGAACTAGTTTGTACCAAAATAAGCGTCGAAAGTTATACATCGGAGGCAGTGAAGGCTGTACAGGTTAGGCTAGTCCAATTTTTAAAATTTAACATAGGAACGATTGGGAAGGAGCTAGAACGCATCTAAATTAATGTGTGTAAGATAGGGCGTAGCCTGCTCTATGGCTTCCTCTAGCGTCCTGGAAATTGGAACTATCGACACTTGTACAATTGTAATTATTCCCACCCAATAGCAACAAAGGATTGAATAGCATTCTGTGAAATAATGAGATGTAAATACGTGCATCCGGCATCCTTTCTTGAACATTGACGAAAATACGTATAAAGAGTTGTGAATAAGTGACCTTTAATTATGAACGCAATCGTCAGGTCGCATTCGCAAATTAATTCAACAAAGATAAGTCATTCATTCAAGCCATTCAGAAGATAAATCGATACATCCATTCCTCATACACATTCAAATTGTATTATTGGACTGCTTGAATGACCGAACTGACTTGTGATGTCAATAAAAACTGGAGTGATTAAGACAGAGTGCACAATGGAATCGGCATTTTTTTCTTCAATCCAAAACGGTTACAACCAACGGTTACAACCAACGGTTGTCATGAATAAGCAACGTACCTGGTGCTCTCTATGGATTGGCATTGGCGAGTATAAGATTGGTATTTGTCATTTTCTCATGCTCTTTCGGCTAAAACCCGACTGAAATACCCGAAAATTGTAGCATGCATCAGGATACAATTGTAACGGATGGATCTATTTGAAGATTTTGTTCTACCATGTTTTTTCGTCAAGTCACACGTTTCTTCAATATGAAAACCATTGGAGTAGAAAAAACATCAATAAAGTTAAAATAAGATATGAAGCGTATTAAATTTACTTCCTTCGAATTATAAAATCAGACCAACAATTGCAATTTGTGTTTCTCATTGCATAACACAACTGGTCTGGACGTTTTTGTTACTTGACAATTATTGCTTTATGTACAGTCAAAATACTACATTTCAAATTAGGTACAATAATTCCAGTGTTAAATGTAGCAATACACTCAGTGAGTTTAAAAAAAAGAAAGGAACTGGTGTTGACTCGTTGAGGTTACGGAAATTCTAATACAAAACATTCTTAAGGATGTCATATTTTTTCTAAAACTATGCCAGAATTAACATTCGATCGTTGTTTAGAATAGAATTTATAATTAAAAAATAAATTTCAACTGTAATTGTGGAGAAAACAATTTTTCGTATTTGGCAGTATGGACCCTACAAACTCGACATTATATAATATTGTGATGATGTGAATAACATACGCTCATTATTGTGTAGAACGAGGACAGTTAGTTAAAAGCCCATCCACTTCAACAAGTCTGACGAAAAGTATTGAACATTTAATGAAAAAATGCAACAATTTTCATACTATATAGTATTTTCATGCACGAAGAAATCCTTTTGCATTACATTACTTTTTAGAACAATCCAGTGTAAATTTTGCACAGTACACTTATGTAAATAAATACAAGTCAAATTGAACACTTACATCACTGGCTAATATTAAATATTTTACAAACAATTGTTTGGCAATGTACAGTAACCAAAATATTAATTAGATGAATAAGGTATAACAGTTATAAGTGTATCTGCTGCATCTAGTATAAATATTCTAAAATCCTATAATTAAATAAATACTGGTTTTGATATCATAATATAACATATATTATATACACATTACATAGTCAAACATTAAAGTACATTAGTTATGTGCGTAAAATGACAGTATTTTCTGCTAGACTTGCCCAAACTATCACAGATTGTTTACTTGGGTACGCTATACTTTGGTAGAAACAAATTTGTATATTGGATGTAATCACGACATCAATTTTAACCAGATTTTACGATTAATTTTAAATAGAATTTCAATAGGAACAACTAGTGCCAAGAAAAAAATCTGTGTTCAAGCTGTTGTCGTGAATAACTCCGCAGTACTTTACTAGTCGCAATATTGTAATATTTTCGACATGCTGATAGTTTCATTTCAATTCTGACAATAGTATGTTAAAAATATATAGTAATTGTATTGGCTTAATAAAGATTTTTAACAAAATCAGTTAGCAAGTACAGAGTGTGCACGACATTTGACTTTACATGATACAGAGCGATAACGTATACCCAAGGATACAGCGCTGATGTAAAAGAACAAAAATTACGTTTATACATAATTCGTAGGCACATATTTTATGGCCAGTGTCAATATAACTAAAACGTTCCCCAATAACTTGCCAATTATTATTCATTCAAACTATTATTTACTTCACACACTACCTGTCAATTGGGGACATTCAATTGTAAATAACATCTATTTGCATCATGAATGAGAGCAAAAAATCTTCGATCAGAATAACAATTTTATAGTACAATAACAAATGAACTTCTAAAGTATTTATTATTTACTTCGAAATGACAACGTAATGAAGGTTGTTTATTCACAAAATTCGCAATTATCACTTTCTTGGAATACTAGAAAACTTGTGATTTTGAAAGAAAAGAAGTTCTCCCTTATGAAAAAAACAAAATAAATGATTTCTTCGTTAAACGCATTCGTTAGTAAAACTCTATATTGCATTTGAATAGCCATTATGATCTATTCACTTATAACATTTATCACACGCCACTATGTAATAGGTAGTTCGTATTTGTTTAATACTACCACGATTAATATATTACAACATGCATTATTTATTTGAAATCTTACGTAGTAATAAAATTATGAATTAAATGTTCCCCATCTAGACATCTTCCTTACTGCTGACAGATTTATCCAGAAGATTAACTTTGGATTCAACGTCATCATTGTGCCTGTGAAAATTAGTTATATCAGCATAACGCATATGGTGCGAGGCACTAAAGTAATCGTCTTTTTACATATAAAGCAAAGATGTTAATAAAACTCTTAAATTACAGGATTTCCATTAAATATAAGAAAGGTCTCATAATAGCTCGGTGTACGACACAACAACAAATTGATTAAAGCGTGTAATCTTTTAAGAAGATGCGGAACACAAAATACTGATATTTTCACAGTCACATGCAATTGCTTACAACAGTAAACAAGCATAGAATTGACAATAAATGAAATGACAGCACTACAAATTTCCAACGATTAAAAATAATCAAAGCATACATTTCAACTTACATAGACTGAATATATAAACTAACATAACATTTGGAAATCACAATTTTGTTAAATTGTTAAACAAATGATCTAAAGAAAATGTAATTACGTAGGGAGTCTTAATTTGAAGTCCCGTTCCATATCTGCTTGCTGAACTTTGGCATAAGCACCGCTGCCAAATAACACAATCCAATTTGACGCCCACCAGGCATATGACTTCACATCATCGTACACCCACACAGCAATTAAAGTTTGAACACAGGCTTTGGCAGTTCCAGATATATTATGGGTTAGGGGTGACGTCAACTGTAAAAGAGATCATCACTGTATTGTTGTGGAACTGAAATTATGAAACCCAGCATATCAATAAACTATTGGATACCTTTATCTGTAGAGCTGTAACCAGACCAATGGAAATTCCACATATTCCTCCAATTGTCATCAGTGACCAGAACATTATTTCAGTCATTTGTGAAACGAAAACAGTGCTTGGCAATTCACCAAATATAAACATCAGGGGAACAAAGAGGATGCTAGCGTTTATGTTGTTGTAGAAAGTCAATGTCCATGCCGAGTTGTCTACCCAAGGTAGGACCTTTTTTGTATATATGGAATTCAGAGATACACAACATGATGATAGTACTCCATAAAGAATTCCTTGAGTTGTGATGGATCCTGCAAAAATTCAATTCTCACTATTAAACTGTACTCTTTAACTGCAGTACAGTAAAGCAATGGGAGCATCAAAACAAATTATTCATGTCTGTATATAAGTATTAAATATTCTAGTTATGAATATAAGTATCAATTTCCAACTGCACTTTCTTTACAACACTACAAGGGGGAAATCATTTGAAATGCAAGACTTACCAGATAAACCTTCTTGATCAATTCCCAGAAAGTAACCAAATGTAATGATTGCGCAGCAAGCCATTGCTCTCTTTGATACCGTTTTTTCTATAGACGAGTAACAAGCATATATAGATATGAAATTAATTAAATTTAAATTGAATATTTATTAGCATGGGCGTATCCGGGGGAAGGCAGTCAGGTCGGCTACCTTCCAAATCAAAAAATTAATATAGGATTGATAGGGAAGGGCTGTGGAGCGGAGTGAGAGATGAAGCTAAATTAACAGAAATGATGGGGCCACCCATCTCCTGCCCCCCACCAAAAACTTTTTCTAGATACGTGCATGTTTATTAGTAAATATATTTGGCAGAATGCTTACTTAGGATGGCAAATGTAAATAGTACATTTGTCACAGTTGTCAAGGATCTTGCCAAGTAGTAAAAGGCCACTCCAACGTATTTTAGGCAGAGGTTGTTAAATGTAACCATTCCAACAAAAACGATCGACAAC